>JAOWMA010000039.1:0-221450 GCA_025962755.1 Colletotrichum tropicicola
GTATATATAAATAAGAGTAAAATTAAATAAATATTAACTAGTTATTATAAAGACTTTTTAAAAGAGATATATAGTATTATTAACTAAGCTAGAGGTTAAGATAGGCGGAGGGGGTAGGGGGTAGGGGGTAGGGGGTAGGGGGTAGGGGGTAGGGAGTAGGGGGTAGGGGGTAGGGGGTAGGGGTAGGGGGCGTTAGATGGCAGTTTTGTCAGCTCAATTGGATTAATCACACAAAATTTCACACTTCGACAGGCCAAGATCCAAAGGTGACCCAACGCGAGTGGGCATTGGGCTGTGGTGGTGGTCAGTGGGTTTGGGGGCTCGGCTGGGGCTGGCTCTTCATTCGTCTCTGATGTGTGGTGTGGGGGTGCTTGGGCATGATTGGGCAGCACAAGGCCCAGATAAACACAAGTCACATGATCTTCCATGGTCAGAGCCAATGGATAAGCATGATAGAGGGATGGCTCCACCCAGCCTTCACCTGGATTCCCTCTCTGCTCACCTTGGGCCTCACCCAGCCTGTCCAGGCTAGCCCTGGAAAATTAAATTTAATTCTTCTTTTTGCCCGTGGTGCATCTTCACTTCATGCATTAATGGCCGTTGTATCCGTAAGCCACTCTGGGATATCCACCTGGGGGGCCATCCTTTAAGGCATAATGATTGCCGTCAAATCTCGGGGCTGAGTGAAACACATGGCCATTGCTGGGTGGTGGTACTTGGCGTATATGTAATTCCATCATCTTGTCTCTCTCTCTCGACCGAACCCTGAGATGCACATGTCCCAGCTGCCGCGTCCCGATGGCTGCTGCCGCGCAGTCCACCACATGTTGACGCTCTGATGCTACAGCCAATCAGGGGCTGGCCCATTGCCATAGAAACAGCTGCTCGAGTGATGTCACTAGGGAGCTGGCACAGGACTGCCGGTCTGCTGCCAGTCTTGGTCGCCAGCTGGCAGAAGCAACACTGATATTCTTCACCTGTGCCGCATTGGCCAAGTCCACATCAGCCACATACTGTCGACATCACCAGCCACACATGGCCCCTCCACGACCCCAGCAGGGCCAGGTATCCGTACACCTCAAGTCCTTAGGTAAGGTACCTAGGTACAACGTTTCCCCAGAGCCCCTGTGGAGGGGTCCGGTCTTTTGGGGCTGCTGCCACTGGACTGCCGTGGTGTCGCCAATTATTGCGGCGCACCGCCTCAACTGGCGAGTCTTTCTTCAAGCGTCCCGGCGGAAGCACATGAAACATTTCGCCGCCCACCTCCATCAGATAGGTATCTATCTGCATCTGCACTGCTCCTCCATCGCCGCTCCAACCCCATCGAGACCGGCGCGCTGCCAGACATGCTTCCCACCGCCTGGGCGCCCAATCCGTAAAATCCAATCTCGTCCCCAGACACCGACACCGACACCGACACCGACACCGACACTGACTCCGTCACCGCCTTCGCCCTCCACCTGCCACTTGGCCCGGCCCTGCCTCTGCTTTTTCCCGCTGCCACCAAAATTCTCCGACCGACGAGGCTGCCATCCAAGACACTCGGCACCCTTTGGCCCTTCATTCGACAGCAGCCTTGCAGATTCTGCCCGCCTGCCGCCTGCACCTCCACTTGCTTGGACTCAGTCGCGCATCCCCAGGTTGCTGTGACACCGCCGGACGAAGCCCCGAGCACCATCTCCCCCAGCCAGATAACAAGGCCCTCACCGACTTGCCTTTGCTCCTCTGTTGCTTTTGTGCGCGACACTGCAGCTTGGGTGACTCCATCTCTTGCGCCTTCTTTTTTTCTTGTTGCTGGTCCATGTCCTTGGAGAGCTCCCACCACAATCCACAATGAGCCAAATCCTGACCTCCCGCCAAGCTGAAGAGCTGTATGTGCCCCCATCCTCCACCACCACCTCAAGGAGCCATTTGTACTGATGGAACTCGAAAAGGCACAAGGCCATCATCGCGTACCTGTCCTCGAGCAATCTCCCCAATGCCGCCGCTGCTCTGCGAGAGGAGCTGCAGATCGGCGAGTCCTTCGACGCGGCCACCTCCAAGAAATACGAGGGTCTGCTGGAGAAGAAATGGACCAGCGTCGTGCGCCTACAGAAGAAGGTTCGTCGCTTGCCTCGCTTCGACGCACGCAGCAAGACCCTGACTGACTTCGGATCCAGATAATGGAACTCGAGTCCCGAACGGCTTCCCTACAATCAGAACTCGACAACGCGACACCGACCTCGCTGTCCCGACGCAACCAGGATCCTGCCAGCTGGCTGCCCCGTTCCCCCGCCCGACACACCCTCCAATCCCACCGAGACCCCATCACCTGCGTTGCATTCCACCCCGTGTTTTCGTCCCTCGCCTCCGGCTCCGAGGACTACACCATCAAGATCTGGGACTGGGAGCTGGGCGAGCTGGAGAGGACCATCAAGGGACACACCAAGGCTGTGCTGGACGTCGACTTTGGAGGGCCGCGAGGCGCCACGTTGCTGGCCTCCTGCTCGAGCGATTTGACAATCAAACTTTGGGACCCTTCAGACGAGTACAAAAACATCCGAACGTTGCCCGGCCACGACCACAGCGTCAGTGCCGTCAGATTCATTCCGTCAGGCGCCGCAGGAGCCCCGAGCTCAGGAAACCTTCTCGTGTCCGCCAGTCGCGACAAGACACTGCGCATTTGGGACGTCTCCACCGGCTACTGCGTCAAGACCCTTCGGGGCCATGCCGACTGGGTTCGCGACGTCTGCCCGTCACCGGACGGCCGCTTCCTCCTCTCGGCCGGAAACGATCAAACAGGACGACTTTGGGACATTAGTGCTGCGAACCCCGAGGTGAAGCTGATGCTGGTTGGCCACGAGCACGTTGTCGAATGTTGTACACTCGCGCCGCCCGCTGCTTATACCCACCTGGCCACCCTCGCCGGGCTGAAGAAGCCCCCACCCGCAACAAATACGGCGGAGTTCATGGCAACAGGCAGTCGCGACAAGGCCATCCGCCTATGGGACGCCAGAGGAAACTGCATCAAGACTCTGACGGGCCACGATAACTGGGTGCGAGCTCTTGTCTTCCATCCTGGCGGCAAGTACCTTCTCAGTGTATCCGACGATAAGACATTACGGTGCTGGGATCTCGCGCAGGAGGGCAAATGCGTCAAGGTTCTCGACGACGTCCACGGCCATTTCGTCTCGTGTTTGCGCTGGGCACCAGGGATTGTTCGCGAAGCGGTGACAAACGGCGACAGCCAAAACGGCGTCAACGGAACGCCCAGCAAGGCAGCGGCAAAACCACAAGATGTTTCGATCCGGTGTGTTATTGCGACGGGAAGTGTCGATTTGAACGTACGAATCTTTGCCAACTGAGGCACCCAACGACGAAATACAGAGCACTACTGCAAGCACAGAGACCGAGGAGACATCCGCGCCGCGGTTGAAGAACAGGATGCTGAGCCGCCAGAAACTCGGAGACGGCAGCACAAGATGAAGGCGTAACGATTCACGAGGGTATGGGTAAACAGGAGGCAGGCGTCAAGGGGTCAAAAGTACGGCGTACCATCTGGCGATTACGTGATGCCTTCGCTGATGATATAGATTTTAGGGGAGCTTGTACATAATCGAATAGATACCCGCAACATGTCCTCGCTGGGCTTTCAACTGAGTCATGATAGTCGTGGTTGTGATGGCCGAGGCAAGGCATATTCCAATTCACGGCGAAGACGTGGATGTTGAACGAGGTGGCGGGTCGATTGAGCAGATGAATCACCGAGTTGTCGTTTCTCATCGCCCGCGTTGAGGTTTACGAGAAGACGACGTGGCAGGGCGGATCTAGTGTCAGAGAGACGAAATTGAAGGAGGACTAGAGCAATTTCGTTCTGCAGTTCGAACATGTAGGAGCCGACTATATCGAAAATCCCGTTGCCTGTATTTGTCCAGACGTGTTGCCAGTATCAACGGAGCATTTGTCAGGCAGATCAAGGCCATGATGCGAGACTGCTCCCCGTAATAATCTTGTAATACACACACCTGCAACCAGGCCACCTTCGAGTGTCGGACAGTAAACTGATTTACTTCTGCAATGTCCTGGGTCGACCTTCGAAGGCTCAACGATGCCTGGTCACCGATCAGGCGGGGAGGAGTTTCATCAGACATGTTCTAGGCGCCGGATAGAAGGTGTTGGTCGACCTGTCATTCTTGACGGCGCTTCGACGCCCTTAAGAGGCAAAGTCGAAATCGAACCCCCAGTTCAGCGGTCGTCGAAGCGAACCCGAAGACGTCGCAAAGCTCTCGGAATAGCACCCGGTGCCCCTGCTCAGTCACGACAAGACCGCCGATCCGGCCCTGAAATTTGGTGGGTGCTGCTAGCTCCGTGTGATACGAACAGCGCCTTCAATGTGTTGATGATAGATATGAAGCGACGATGTCTGCAGCCTTTGGCGACGTTCTGCAGGCCGGACAGGAACCTCTTTCACCTGTTGTTGCCCTCTGTTTCTCCTCTGCGCTCATCGGCGCTGTACATTCTTTTCGTTCTCGTCACTCCTTGAATCTCGTTGGTCGTTTCTTCAATCGCAACATTTTATCTGGGACATAAAGTCACTTACATCACAATGAAACTCTCCTTCGCCCTCGCCGCGCTGCAAAGCGCCAGCCTCCTGCCCACGGCAAACGCCTTCTTCCGCGTGACCTGCGCCCCCTTCAAACGCGAGCGCGTCGACGCCCTCGTCTCCCCCGGAGAGGCCAGCAGCCACATGCACACCTTCTGGGGGAACCTGGACATCGGCCGTCACCGGGGAGGAGCTGCGCCGCGGGTGCACGTCGTGCGACAACCAGCTCGACAAGTCCGCGTACTGGATCCCGACGTTGTATTACGGTGAGATTGGTCGAAGCGCAGCACGTTTTTTTTTTTCGCCACAGGTTTGTTGACGAGAGGCGACCTAATAGTCACGAAAAACGCAACGGTGCCGGTCAAGGTCGGCATTTTTCACGTGTACTACCAGGGCCAGAACGACGAGCTGGACCCTCTTCCGGACGACTTTTCCATCGTCTCGGGGAGTTCCACGCGGACAGAGGAGGAGATTCGAGAGATGGGCGGCGGCAGGCTCAACTGGGTGAGCCTTTGGGTTTTTTTTCCCCTTTTTTTTCTTTGTTTTTTTTTTTCTTTTCCTCCTTCATCCTCCCTCGACGCTGCTGATGCATGACAAACTTACCCCCCCTTGCAGTACTTTGAAAAGAGCGACGAGAAGAAGGAAAAGTGGGAGCTGCCCAAGAAGCGCGGCGAGGGCTGGCTGCGAGGCAACGTCCCCTTCGCCTCGTGGGTCGTCAAGGACCCGGCCCTCGGCCGGTACCGCGAGTGCACCACGCCAAAGGAGGACGGGTGCTTCCAGATCATCAGCATGTTCTTCGCGGTGTGGTACGACGTCAAGGACCCCGAGTTCTTCACGTCCGAGGTCCACGAGTACCTGACGCTGTCGTCTGGCGGAGGTGAGTCATGTCCGGTGGCCTCCGGGAGGAAAAAGGGGGAAGCATCACGCTGATGTAGTGGCAGGACATACGTACCACGGCGACTTCATCAACGGCTGGGAGCCCTCGGCGGCGCTGGAGGCAGTGCGCAACCGGACGGATTTCGCACAGATCGGGGGCCCGGACGCCTACGTGCGCAGCGATGTATGCAACGCGACGGTGGGGGGCATGGAGTACCTCTGGGATCTGGACTGGCAGGCGAGCAAGGACGCCAAGGTCGGGAACGTCTCCGTCGTCACCGGGACGTACGACAAGTTGTTGACCATCACGGACGGCAGGGATGTCAACTCGACCTGGACGGGGGCGTGGGGTGAGGAACACGGTGACGCGGCGGGCGGCCCTGCGATCACGACGTCCGCTGCTGCTGTCGCCACGTCTGAGGCCGCTGGCGGTGTCGGTTCGATTGCTCCCGTCGTCAGCTCGGCGACGGCCGAGGCTGATGTCGGGGGCTCTTCCGAGGTTGTTCACTCCGTGACGCGGACTCGCGTCCAGGCGGCGGGAAGCACCAAGACCGCGGTGTGTCGCCGAAAGCGCCGTAGCCATCGTAAGAGGCACTTGCACTGACTTTGCTGATCGGTGAGACACGTCTGGGTCCGCGGCTGACATTCTCTTCATTTCTTCGTCGATAATTCCTAGCAGTCGGCCAGCAGGTTTGGTGAATGTTTGGTAATTTCAATGCTAGGTATGTATTATATAAGAGCTCAAATTTAATAAATAGCCATACGTGGCCTATTCTGGACTCACCCGGCGACGACACTGTTCGGAGATCGTGATTATGACCAGTCAACGCCGACACTGCTTTAGCGGTGAAACAAGCCACGCCGTTTGATGGCGGACATCCCTACTGGAGCCACGTGTGAGTGGAAGAACTTCTATTAAGAAAACTTAGGGTATCCTATGCGCCTCGCGTGATAATCATTCCTGCCGATTGCTGATCTCCAGTACTCGCCAACCCCAATCTCTCCGACGTGATGCTTCAACCCATAACGTCCGTCTTACCGGCATCCTCAGCGGACCCCAACGCCCACTGACGCCACATCGCTGGCACGTCTATCTCAGCCGTTGTAAGCATGGTGCCAATGCACCTCGGTCCGTCCACTACGGTGGTACGTCGCAAGCGGGATGCCGCACTGTAAGTCATTAGCCTCTCGTCCCAATCGCATCTCAACAGTGTGAGACATACCTTGGAGCACTTGTGTCTCGCATCCTTCAACGACGTGAAGAAGTACGGGATACACCCCAGACAGGTGACCAGACACACAATCGCAGCCAGCGAGTGCGTGAAGCCGCCCGACGAATACTCGACGGCCGTCACGCCGCGGGCATGGCACTCGGGACACTCGATGGGCGCCGGGTGCGGGCCGAGCGCCGGCAGCGGGGTGCCGTAGGGAGCGAAGTTCTGCGGACCTCCCGCGAAGCTCTGCTGGTGCTGCGGCGGCTGCTGCTGGCCGTAGTATCCCCCGCCGTTGTAGTTCGGGTCCGGGGTCGGGCCGCCGTACTTGGGCATCTCGTAGTTCTCGGAGGGCCGCTGGTTATTGTGTCCCTGCTGGTCGCCGGGCGGGTACGCGGGCGGGGGCCCGGCGGTGGGGATGTAGTTGTCGGAGGGGTTCGGGTCCGCGACCGGGGCCGGGTGGTTCGTCGGCTTGTCCATGGTGAGATGCTTGTGTCTGTGGCTTTGCTTTTGATGGGAAATGTGTGTTTGTTCGTTCGTGAACGAAAAGTGAGGTAGGTGAGAAGTAAGCACGTTTTGGGAAATAAGAAGTAGCAGCACGCGGGCGGCGGCAGGTAGAGAGTTTCGCAGTGTTACTTATATCGAAAGTCTGATGGGTGGCACTGCCCATTCACTCTGACCCAATGAGGCGTGGCAGGTGATACTAACCTTGCTTCGGTTGCTGTTGCCTGTACACTCGTACCGGGCCCTTTTGTCAAAGATCAGATAAAGTGCGCTGGACACGGACAGGGAGGAGTCACGTCTGAAGTCGGGTACTTGATGCCATGTACGCACGCGCGGCCGACGCAGGTACACACAGCGGCAGGTGTACACTTGTACACTACGAGGCCGTGCTGTTTGCTCGGGCGCAGCCTGCAGGTCCGCCAACAAATACCTACGCCGTAGAAGGAAGCGACACAGCCAATCCTCCTGCTCGGGCTGGCGAGGCGCAGGGGCGACGAGACCGAGCTGGCGATGACAATCATCACCAGGGTGGACCCTTGCCGGGCAAATCATGCTGAGACGGGCGCAGCGGGAAGTTGGAACCAACCAGCAAAGTCCCGAGGGATGCGAGACGGTGCCATATGCCAAGTGGGCGTATGATATCATGGGCCTGGCCTGCGTCGACCGGCGTGGGACGCGGGCGAGGAAAAGGGACGTTGGGTGCTGCGCCGTCAGTGAACCGGGGTGAAGATGTGGCAATGCCTGGGCAAAGAGTGACGAGATGATTGGGCCAAACGGTGATGTGCGGTCGCCTGCAGGGCTCAGCCACACTTGATGACAGGGATGATGGTCAGCCACGTTGCACTCGCCACATCTCACTTCGTTTGTGTCTCGAGTCACGTGATCCCAACTGGTTCTGGATGTCATCACGACAATTGTTACTGTCCTCAAGCATGCGCTGCAAATCTACTCGATGAAGTATGGAATTTCCAGTCTTCGAGATAGTTTTCCTTGTTAGGCCTATCGCAATACGCGCAGTCTGAGAACTAGAGTGATCGCTCCCAAAACACCTTACCCTATCTCTCTCTAATCGCTTCCGAGATGACACCCAACGTCGTAATGCCACTGCCGTCATGGGGACGCTACCGCAGTTCGCTGGTTAAGAAAGTGTTGTCACGTCATTTGAACGGTGTAGACATCTGCTCACCTGACTTCCGTAAAAACCAGTAATGGATGTTCCAGGAGCCAGAGTGACTCGGCGAGGAAGACTGGTCGGCGGGTTGGAATGGAAAGAGAAAAATTTTGACCTCCCCCGGTTTGTGGAAATCTTCACGTTATTTGTTCAGCCTGGTTCGTCGAGGAAAAGAAAAGGACAAATGTGACTGACATACCCTGAATGCTACTAAAGTGCCTTCCTCTACCAGCCAAGGGTAACCCGCGTCAGGGTAGTGCTGGAACACCTCGATGGCGTCGATGAGTTCGCCCCCGGGTCCGTCGACCGCGAAATCGATGGCCTTTGTCCACTCCCCGGGCATTTGGCATCCGAACGTACGATGTTCAGACGGGACTGGTGTGTTGTACGTGAAGTCGATGCGACGTATGCCGCCGCCACCCCAGATGACGCTGAGATTGGTGAGATTCCTCAGGTATATGCCACCCGGGCCACCGAAACAAGTCCAAAACAACGGTTTGTATCCTTTCAAGTAATGGTCCCTCGGTGGGAATGAATCTTCATTCAAACACAGTGTTGGTGTCGGTATGTCAGGGTACCACATTCCTGAGTTTCTCAACTCGTTCTCCTTTCGTGTTACTTGTGCGGACGATGATGACTGGCAGGAGACAGCCAGGCTGACCAATTTACAGCCCTGCGAGATTAGCAAACAGGGATAAATTTGAGTTGTCAGCTGAATTGTACTTACATCAAACCCGACCTCAAGTTCTGTAACGCGGCCATCCGTAGCCAGACGCTGCGTCTTGGGCGATCCTTCCGGACTGCCAATCCAGTGCTGCGTATTGGACCCTCCAGTAATGCATTGCAAAGCTTGGATGCCCCTCGATCCTACAGCCAATTTGAATCCGCGGATATCTGAAATTTCCACGGATTGCTCGGTTGCGGTCCAATACCCGACCCGACGAGTATCTCCCGAGGCGGTGGTGAGCTTCAGCCCAGCAATATACTTGGCGTCTCCTACTTGAATAGAAGAGATAGAAAGCCGCAAGAGATCATCGGGGATGGTCATGCGGTGCTTATGGAAGACACGGCAGCCTTTATCAAAGACGGAATAGGCTGCACCAGCCGGCTGTTCCCACAGATCGCCGGACACTTGCATCCACTGAGATGGTTCTGGCTTCGGAGAAGGTGTTACACCCATATCGACCCATTTGAAATCCAGTATCCCCGCGACCTTCTGGGCGAGGCTCCAAACTCGGACTCTGTTCTGGACGCCGGGGCCTAGGTGGGCATTGTTTGTTCGGCGATACAACCACCTCCAGTCTCGGGGCTGCACATCGTCCCGAGCTTCAAAAAGCCATGAGCGGTCCGAAAGGTCTCTGAACCTTGAAGCCCAGAATTGTTGACTGTCGAATGTCGTCCAGAACGCGCGTGAGGTTAGACGAAGATTCAACACGTCCAATGTCGGCAGATTCATGGCGATCACTGATCGAAGCTCGTCGGGAAGTGCACAAAAGCGGTCTCGTCCTGGCGTTGTTGCAACTGCAGCGGGAAGTATTGGATTTGGTGGCGATTTGGGAGCTTCAGTCAACATGCGTTGTACCTCTGGGACCTCATACGGGTTTGTGCTGAAAATAGGGTCGGGCTCCAAGTACTCTCGGTCCGCAAAGCGATCCTCCCAAGGGAAATGATGTTCATTATCAATGAGAACCGGTCCCCCATAGTCGTGGCCCCAACTGATGCTCACACCATTCATCGGGAACGGGAGCGAGTTGCAAACGTCGAATAGTCTCAACAATGGCACCGGTCTCGGATGAGAAGCCTTCTCCAGGAATTTCCAGCACGCTTCGTGGAAAACAAACCCGTGTCTTCCATTGACTTCACCTTGACTCATAGCGCCGAACTGGTCCTTTGGACTCTCGTAGGCTGGGTCGTCCCATCGGCCGTTGGAGTCGACCGGTGCGATGAATGCGCCCCTTTCCGGATCATCGTATAAGCCAACGCCCGTCAGAATAACGCCTGCTGGGCTGGAAGAGACTGGGAAGGATTAGCCCATATTCAACTACAAACTAAGAAGAAGACCGGCTAACTCACGACCGCGAAACTGATTCAACCACGAGACACTGCCCGGCACATCGAGAATGAACCACCCACAAAGAGTGCACGAGCATACACGAGGACTCATGTTCGTTGCGAAAGAGAATATTTGGGAGAAATCAATACAAAAATATCCGTGAATGTCGGTGCTGCCAAACGCCAACCCGAGTGGCACTTGATTGGGAAAGGGAAAGATTGTGTTTGAAATGCTGTGACTCGCAGGGTCTCTTCGTTGTTGGCTGTTGCCTTGCCAGGACCTCATGCATAGACACGGGCGCCTAAATTCTACTTTGGGCTGGTGGAGAAAGTTCTGTCGGGTTTCCTATCAGGAGGCTTCTTCGATTGAGCGCCAAGCAGGTTAAATGCGTTGGTTCGTCGTTTCCGCGATACAATGTTGGTTTGGCTCAGGGGGACGATCGCATGAAACCAACACATAGGGTTTATGGTATAAAGACACAGACTAGGTATGGGATAAGAGCAATGCATGAACCTGACTAGAGACTTGGGGTTAAGGTAGGGCGAGAACATTGTTGACTTGCGCCTACGTCCATCATCTGACTGGTTGCGGTGAAGGTCGCCTGGTTTCACAGAGAAGTTGACCATCAGAAGGAGAAGCTTGCACTCGTATGCCAGTGACTTTGGAAATAGACAATAATCAATACGATGAAATACTTTTAGAGCATCGCGCTCATATCCTGTACGCATTCTCATCGCTCTGGTCAAAACGTCGGCGCAACCCTCGTCTGCTCCTGGCTTGCCACCAACTCCCTCAACTTAAACGACCTCAGCGTGCTTGTCGACCTCGTCCGCGGGTTATGCATCCCTCCAGCCGCCGACATGCGCGTCATCCGGCCCTTCTCGTCCAGCGACAGGGCCGGCGACGCAGGCGACGACCCCGCGACGCTCCGCGACTTGAGGTTGAGCCGGCTCACCATCGACTGAATCGCCGTGTTCGGGTCCAGCGGCGGCGTCGCGACGGGCGTCGGCGGGAGGTGGGACATGCCGTGGTGCATCATGGCGTGATGGTGCGAGAACGACGACATGGACCGCCCGCCGTCGGAGCCGTTCGTGCCCCTCCTATTCAGCGTCGCGCGCGCCATCGACTCCTCGGCCAGCGACGGCGTGCGCGAGTGCGGGAGCCCCTGGATGTGCAGGGCGTTGTTCGCGGGCAGCCGGCCTCGCGTGGGCGATCGGCTCGACCCCCTACTCGACGGCGGGGTGGTCACGCCGTGAGACGGGAACTGCGGCTGGTTCGCGGCCACCATCTGCTCGAAGCTCATGTTGAGCGGCATCGGGGGCATCTTGCTGAGCCGACGGATGGCGCGCATGTTTTTGTCGATGAAGGTCGACATGCGGTTCAGCGCGTTGCTGTTCTGGTGCGACTCGAAGGCCGACGCGCCGTTGACGGGCGCCTCGGTCCGGACGCGGTGTCGCTCATTGAGCTGCATAGTCTGCGTGAGCGATGGCGGCGACGGTTGCGGCGCGTTGCGGATCGTCTGCTGGATTTGCGAGAGCACGTTGTCGAACTCGACCGTCTCCCGGGCGGGCTTGTATCCCGGCGCGGCGCCGATGACGGTGCTCTGCGTGAGCACGAAAAAGGAGCCGTCGTGAATGCGCCTGCGGACGAGGTTCCATCGCGTGCGCGCCGGGTTGCGTTCGATCTCGGGCTGGTAGATGGAGCACTGAGCCAGCTTAGAGTAAAAGACCTCGAGACGCTTCGCCATGCGCTCAAGGATCTGCATGAGGAACTGGCAAAGCGCCGTGACGCGCTGGGAGTCGGAGGTGGCCTCGAGGTTCATGATGGTGTCGAAAGCGTCCATGCCGTGGCAGGCTTCCTCCCGGATGTCCTCGAGAAGCTCAATATCGAGCTGCACGGACTTGTTGGCGTAGTCCATGATGCCGCGCTCCATGAAGCGTGCTGGCTCGCTGTCGCAGATGAACTGGCCGATGCGTGAGACCTCCTTGGACGTTGAGACTGCGTCGGAGGAGGTTTTGGCGCGGGCGATGATACCGAGGATGTCGGGGAGTTTGGTATCGGAGCCGACAGAGGCGGTGTTGGCCATAGTGAAGGATAGCTTGAGAACAAGCTCCTGGAACTTGGGTCCAAACAACGCGGAAAACCCGCCTTGAAGTAGACGAGACTGATATTGGTAGAAGATGCGCACGCCCAGCATGTTAATCAGGCTGCCCTGGAACCACAGCTTTGACGAGCCGAGAATATCGTCCATCTCGAACTGCTGCGCGACCAGCGTCTCGACCGTCGTCCGCAGGTACGCCGACCACATGTCGTACAGGCTGCTGAGCTCCTCGCAGTCGTGATATTCAGGCTTGGGCGTCAGGTAGCCCAAGAAATACTTTGTGAGCAAGCTGGCGACTTCGGGGTTATTCGTATGTGCCAGGTTATCGAAGGACTTGGTACAGTCCACGCCGGCATTCGATTTGATGATCAAGGTCCCGCCTGGGTGCATAGGGCAAAAGTCGGTCACGTCGTAGACACTGCCATGGACGCTGATCCACATCCTGCCTCCCGGGCGATGCCCGGTGTGGGCAGCCAGCTGGGAGAGCGGGATAGTTGGGCGGTTGCAAGGGAGTGGCTTCGGGGTCATAAAGACGTCCAGCATAATCCTACGTTCAGCAAAGGCCGTGTTAATGATCAGGTCCGTTGACTCCATCGTGGCTGTGCGGTGGTTGTAGATGGCCTTGCGCAGACCGCTCATGACGGAGTCGAAGACGGCGACCGAACCGCAAATGTACAAATACCCGCCGAGGCCGCCTTGTTTCTTGGACATGACCAGATCACACACGCTGGCGCCCTGCTCGGCGATCAGAGAGTCGATATACCGCGGCTCCGTTCGGCGCTCGACGAGGTCTCTCATGTAAGGATCGTAGGCCAGGCCCCGGCTGTCGCGAGAGAATGCCAGATGGACCTCCATGAAGCCGGCGTTGACGTACTGGCGCAGTTCGTCCTCGTAACAGAACTTCTCGCGGCTCTGCACTCCCAAGAATAGCATATTCTTGCCTACAGAGCGGCCGGCGCGGGCCTGCCAGAAGCTTCTGAACGGGGCGATGCCGCTGCCGCCGGCGAAGAAGGCACACGGCGCGGCGCCGTCGAGAGGCAGCTGAAAGGCGACGGGGCGGGAGACGCCGACAAGGAGCTCGTCGTCGTCGGATACGAAGTCATCTGGCGAGCCGACGGGCGGGTTGAGGTAGCCACTGCTGACGCCGGAGCGGGAGATGCTGGACTTTCCTGCGAAAGTTGCGCAGAGCTTGTACTCGGCGCGGGAGATGGTGAGGTCGAGGGTGCTGGGGAGGAGTTCCTCGGGGTAATTGGAGATGGAATACGTGCGTGGAATTTCGACAGGAATCAAGTCGCTCAGCCAGGGGATGTTGTTGGAGAGGTCGAAGGCTTGGTCCCAGATGTGCGTAGGTGTGTCCATCACCGCCGCTTGGAGGAGATCCCCGAGAGAGCCGCGGACCGGCCACTCGTCCGTAGCTAGCACCTGAAGAACTGTGTTGGATGATGCCCTCAGCATGGCGTGGATCTTGAGGACAAGATCCTGCGTAAGCGGGGCCAGGTGGCCTCGTCGAAGGATGTCCTTGACCATGAGCTTCCTTGCCTGCGTCTGGGGGCTAGCCACGCCGTGGTTGGACACAGTTTCCAGGTGCTCGGCGAAGCGGGACCACTTGCGGTCGAGGAGGACGGGAGAATCGAGCATCGAGTCCAGGCCAAGGGCCGCGGCGACCTTGGCGCACTCCTCCCAGCTGTTGAGGGGCATGATGGCGAGTCTGTCGCCGGGCTGGAAGGTGATGCCCGTGTTGTGGAGGTCGAGGGTGACCATAGCAATAGACCGCTCATGGTCTGAGTCGACAAAGGACCGCGTCAAGATGCGTGACTTGTACCGACACTCCTCAAAAGTTCCGCGCATCTCGTGGGGTTCGACCGGGATGTTGCCGCGGTACGGCTCCAAGCGCTCCTTCATGGCATCCGAGAACTGTCGATGCACCTCTTCCCACGGCCTTCCAGAGTCGTCAGAGGCTCCCGACGCACCGTTTGTTTCCGTGCGGCCAGTCTTGGAGGCCACTTCCAGAATACCAAACACCTTGTATCTGTGAGTGCCCATAAACCCACGCTCTCCCGTATAAGCCTCGATGATTCCGTCCAAGACACCCATGAGACGGGGATCGCCTGACGCCTTGACGTATTCCGGAATACGGTAGTGGTACTCGACAGCAGCGATGAACGCTCGCAGGTTCGAAGGGAGCCATGCTCTCAAGTGCAGGCCTTCGTTTCCGAGGAACGAGTCGTACTTCTTGCGGCCGAGGAAGGCGTCCATAAGGAGGTAGGGAGGAAACTGAAGACCCGAGGCGGCTGGGCATCTCTTGGATAGGGGTGCGGAAAACTTGCCCCATCGCACCCATTCGGAGGCAGAGACGTAGTTGTCGCCCGAGTTCGGATTAGTTGAGATGGAGTGAAAGGCGTTAGGCATCCGTTCGAGGATCTCCTTGAGTCTGATCATCTCCCGCAGCAGACCTTCGTTGTTCCGGTTCATGACGTGCTCCTGGCAGGCGGCAATGGCATCGGGGCCATGTTGAAATGATGCTACAGCATGTCAATATGCAGAAGCTCAGATTCACCGTATATTACCCTACCTGACGTGTCGGCACATCCCTTGAGGAAAGCAATCTCAGTGCGCTCTCCAAACATGGGCCAGCGCAGATCCGTATTGTCGAAACGGCCAACGTAGGGATAGATGGACGTCGGGTCGCGCACTTTGATGTTGTAAGAAGCTTGGTCGAAGAAGGTCAAGTGAGGAATAGCGCGTCCCATGCGCCTTGAAACCTGCCAGTAGGGAAGGCCAATGGTCCTAGGGATACCAACCAGCTCCGGGCCCAGGTCGTCGCTCATCTCGACGCGGGGCTTCGTAGAGATGGAGTTGATGCTAACTCCATCATACCCGTCGTTCTTGTCCTCGTATCGGTAGATGGAGCAGAGCATACCAAGGGCGACGATGGCGGCCCATAGCGCCTGGTCAGGCACGTTCTCCTCGGTTCCATCGACAAGCGGCAGGGCGGCGACGGACTCGCGGACCCGGCCTCTTGAGACGCAGCCGGGCATTCTCTCGCAGAGGTCAGACCAGACGCGTCCCGGGCAGTTGGCGAGGGCGCCGGCGGCTTCGTTGGAATCCGGCGGACAGAAGCCGTATTCGGCGCTGAGATACCCATCCTTCCATCCTGTTTGCTGTCCGATTCCCTCGGCACGTAGGATGACTTGCCTGGCTGGTGCCCCCAACGCAACGGCCAAGAGATCCCTGTCATCGGCGACGAGAGTGTCAACGTTCTTCACTTGTGTGATGTGGTCCGCCGAGGGGATGTCTGAGTAGATGATTTCGTTGATGGCCTTTCGCTCCCTATCAGATGTGAGTAAGGCATCGGTACAGTAAGCAAGGTGTCGTCCTACCTGGCACGGAGCCACTCGTCAACGTCGACTCCACGTGGAATCTGGAATTGTCAGCCTTTGTCATGCCCATGATGATGGGACTCGACTCACATCAAATGCAGCATGCAGGTCTCCGGGCTGCGTGTACCCGGAGAACGAACACCCCCTGGGACCGACTCGTCTGTTCGCCGACTGACTTCGCGCACCTGCAGGGCATCTTCCACCGCCCACGGATCCAGACACGGGACACGATCGCTCAGACATGATTAGTAGAATAAGACGCCAGGGACCTGCCTCTGGAATAGAGAGCAAGATTAGGAAAAAGTAAAGGCCGCCTGGGCAAGAGAGTAGAAGAAGTGCCGTCAAGGCAAACGAAGGGAAAAACACACACAAAAACGCAAAGAAAGCTGTTGATGCCAAAAACGAGATGCTAGCCCTAGAAGACCAACTTCATCTGCCGCTACCAAAAGTCGACAGAAGACGGGACGACATTGATATGTAGAGCAATGCCGCTCCCGGTCAGCCGTTCCCCAAGACCTGCCAACTGGGCCGGGGGAGGGTACGTCGAGCTAGTGCCAACTTGGCAGCGCTGGCCCAAAACACGATCCATGTCCTGTGCAGTGACGCTCCCCGGCGCAGCCTCACGCTAATAGTGTTAACCGTATTTGAGACGTTGATGAGGTGGTTCTAGGCCGGGCAGGATGGCCGCGTCAAGGGCTGAGGGCCCCATGTGCCACGAGGCCTAGGGGCGGGGGTGTGTGTATGGCGAATGCCGTGGCGGTCTGGGGAAGAAGGAACGGACCAGCGCCACAAGACTCAGGAGCATGTTGAAGAGAGAGAAGAAAGCAAGGGAAATTGGGCAGAGAGGCGCCAGTGAAGCTATTCGGGGGGCTAATCCGTCCCTGGCTGGGCCCCCTGTTTTGGGACGTGATGAGACGGTGCCAAGTGCCGCACAACGTTGTAGGGGCCTGTGCTGGTGGAGCCGCGGCGATGGTCTGAACTACAGATGACAGGTCCGTGGCGTTGACGGGAGACGTGATGGATCGTGATGGACTGGACATTGGGTGCCCGTGCCTGGGGTTCAGGTGGCGGGCAGCATTGCCTTGCTTCATTTGCTTCGCCGCGTTGCGACGTTGTCTCGACCTGATTTTGATAGGCGCCTAGCATGTTCAGCCCCCAGCCACACGCTGCTCGTGATGTGACGTGCAGCTCGAGCACACACCCACCGCTCTTCACTTGAAATGGGCTACGGTCACGGTGGTGATGGCCGACTGCATGCTTGCCGCCGGTTCTGGTTCTGGGCCTCTCCCGTCTTTCGGGACCGAAGGCGTCTTCCTGCGCGTTCGATCCTGATCGCCCGTACAGAAATGTCCGCGGAACATCATCAGTCAGATCATAAGAGTCTGATCGCCAGGCACTCGCTCTCGGGCACGGCCATGGATGGCAGGATGCTGTATCAAGACCCAATAATAGGTGTCGGTGGTGAACGGTGGCCAACTGAGGCGTAGCATCGAGCGGCGAGCGGCGAGCTTCGTTTCTTCGGTGGAGCTCGACCTCGAGCTGCGATCTTACAAGGAAGAAGGGCCCCGACGACGCGGAACTCGTGTCCAAAGCAGGGCTCACCACCGTCGCTGTCCGACTTGACCAACGGGTCGCATGGGGCCACAAAGTCACGGAGCATCGCGCTGCCGTGCGGAGAGAGATCTCGTAGGGGGCCGGAATGGGCGGGACATCGGCCGTTGGAGAGGGCGGTGCCTGTCAGTGTCGCTGTCAACTGAGCATTTTCATTGGGGATCTCCCAGCTGTTCTCGTCCAGCTGGGGCCCGTCCGAGTCTCCCTCCTCTGGCCCCCAGGTTTCAAGGCTGTTGATGTTTCACAGTGGTGACGTGGGCTCGAGGAGGAGGAGGAGGAGGAGGAGGAGGCAAGATGAGGAGATGGTGAGAACAGGATGGAGCAGGGGGTTGGACGCAGCAGGGATAATAAAGGGATGAGGCTCCCACTTCCCGAACCTTTTTTGACCATCGGAGACGGTACATCTTCAGGGGTTCAAACTGCACTTGCGCCATTGCTTCAGGAAGAGGCGCTCGCCATCTTGGCCGCCCTCAAAATCTCGTGGTTGGGCAGATGGGCAGACATTAGCATCGATGCCATGCGGACGCCCGAAAGCTCTCCCAATCATCTCTTATCCTCGGACGCTGTTCAAGCTTGGGGGTTAAGCTTAGTGTAGACTCCATCCCTGAATATGACGCTGCGGTGTATTGCTCCAGGAACGGATGCCATCGTCCAATAATCATCATTTCTTGTGCTCTCGAGTTGTTTCTGCCCCCTTTTCGGCGATCACGCTCGCGTGTCACACCGCCAAGGAGCCTCCCGAACTCCAACTGCCGCAGGGAACTTCCCGTCAACGGCCAAGACCTTCCATCGCGACCCCCAACAGCAGCAAGCCCTTGGATATCACTTTTGTTCCTGTGTCCCTCTTCAATGCCGCGGGCTGGATGGAATGCCTGCAGACCGGGCCCCGAACAGCTTGTTGCGGCTTGGCTTTCGTCGCCATACTGCGTACACAACCATGCCGGCCCTGCCCTTCCTGTTTCTCCAAAAGCTTGGTATCTCACACCTTGTTTTCTGTTAGCTAATGGGAAAGGCAAAAGGATCTGAAAGCTGAGCGGCAAAAGCGCCATGGGTCCGTCGCAACTCGTCCACCTTGGGAAAATGTCCGCACGTCCAGGGAGCTGGGCAGATTGACGGGGCCGGGGCTCGTGCATGGTATTTCTCGGCCGTGTGGGAATATCACGTCGAGAGCGTGGCGTCTTCCGCCATCGGAGCTTGCGAGCGTGGTTGTCACAGCCAAGTGACTAGCGTTGCAGGCGCGAATGATGGATTGTTGGCCCATCAGAGTGAGCAGAGGCTGCGAAAAATGAACTGGAGGGATGCAAGAATGCAAGAATAATTCTGGTTATTTTGATTGCGCGAGGTCACCAAGCAACTTTGCTTGGGCTGCCTCAACAGGCGCGAGGAAAGGGTATTTGTGCCATAAAATATATCGTCTAAATTCTGACATGCCCGAGGCCATTCTAAGCGCCATGATTACAACAACACCTCCCATGCCTTCTCAAGAGTAACGAAACTCTTCTTGAACTCCGCCTGAACTGACTTGAGGTACCGAATATCCTCGGGGAACACATCTCTCCACCACAGAAGCCATGCGCCAATCTCTTCAAAAATGGCCTCCTCCAAACCGAGCCACTCGCTCAACTTGTCGTGCCACGGCGGGAACACCTCGGCGACGATGACCTCGCCGAGGACCTTGGGCGTCAGGATGTCGGACCACTCGAGCACGCCGGTGAGCATAGGGAGGTAAGGCTCCTGGTCGCTCGGGTCGACCCTGAAGTTCCTGCGCAGGTACCGTCCCATGGCAGGCAGCACATGGCTCATGATGAGCGGACGCCATTGGTCGCCGAGCACCTCGCGCCATTTTTCCAGGCCCGGGATCACTCCGCGGTCAAACTCCCACACGTCAATCAGCTGTCTGAACTTCCTCCGCACCTCGGCCACCAGCCCGGTGCCCTTGGGTTCGAGGTGGTACGAGGGCAGGTACTGGAGCCAGGGGAACAGCCAGAGGTGTGGTAGCTTGTGACTCTGGCGCTTCTTCTTTGGGTTCCACTCCGCCACGGCCGTCTCCAGCTTGCGGACGACGCCGTCGAGGAACTGCGCCCGAACGAACGGGGGCAGCAGGTCGTTCCAGGCCTCCAGGACGGCCAGAAGAGGGGTTGGCTGGAATACGTCCCAATCTCGAACAGCCGACATGGCCCTCGTGTACCACAGCTTGTACATCATCGTCTCGTATGTGGTTGTTGCCTTTTGGTGTTGGCGGTAGAGATCGGTGTTGTTCAGGCCCGTCGTTTCCCACTTGTCCACCGTCTTGTCCCCTTCGCCAGACTTCATCAAGAGGGACCCCAGACCTTTCAGCTCCGAGGCAAACCGCGTCGGCTGTTCCAACAAGTCCCAGTCGGGCTCGCGGAAGAAGGGATGAATGGCAGCGACGGCGAGATCCGCAATCTCCCCTGATGACGACCCGATGTGTTCAATCGCCTTGTTCAGGCAGCGAATAACATCCGACCATTCTGTCGCAGATGGGAGCTCGTTGGTGACGATGTCGGCAAAGAGTTGAAGTCGGCCCAAGTCCGAAGCTAGGTCGGCCATCTCTTGTTCCCGTTCACGAAGCTCCAAGTCGACCCATGTCTTTCGCTCCTCCAAGTTTCTCCATTCTTCAGAGAAGGCTGCCAGATCAGCATGTGCCCGTTTTACAAGCTTTCGAGCTGCTGCCACTTCAGGTGACTCGGCAACTGCAGCAGACGTCGGAGTCAACAGTCCAGAGGCGGTGGTAAGAAGCTTGTTCCCAGGCCCCGTCATATCCAGGATAGGCGCAAAGGCTTCTGGAATATGAAGTCCCGGTGCGGATTTCCTGATCTCCTCCGCAGTCATGTACTTTGGCTTCTGTCGCTTCGGGGTGCTGACGCTGCTGCCGCCAGCACTGGCGACCTTTTTCTTTCTCTCCCGTTTTCTCTTCTTTTCTTCTTCGTCGGAGTCGATGACCTCCTCGCCGCGGAGTTTCGCTTGCCGCTTTTCTTCCTTCCTTTCCTGTTCCGACTTCTCCTTGACTGCACCTAGACCAACACCCTGAGGACGGAGGTGCGCCTCGATCACGACACTTCGACCTTGTCCCTCCTTTCCCAGACCGTCTCCCTCCTTGTAACCCATCTTGGCCATCATCCGCGCACCGAAGGACTTCGGGTTGGGTTTGCCCTTGGCTCCATTTGCGCCGAACGCGCTCGGTCGCGCCATCTTGGGCATGGAGGGTGTGTCGGCGACGTCGGGATTCAGGATTGGTACGTTGGCAGATGATGGCACGAATCCTCGGCCAAGGGGATTTTTGCCATCGAATTTCGTCTTCGCAAAGGACCGCACGGGTGTGCCGCCCATCTCTTCATCTTCGTTCTCGTCTTTTCGTGCAGACGAGAATCCTAAACCCCGCGGCGCACCGCCGAATCCTAAACCGACTCCTCTGTCTTCGTCCTCGTCATCCTCCTCTGCGTCGTCATCGTCGTCGGAGTACTCTTTGGCATTCGCGTCGTCCGCGTCTTCGTCTTCGTCTTGGTCGAGGGTAGTCGCGCCCGTGGACACGAAGGACATGCCCTTGCTTCGCAGCGTCTTCTTCTTCCATCTCCGGCCGGGACCATCATCCTCGCTGTCTGATCCGAAAATTCCCAGGGCGGCGCGCTCTTTGGTGTCGCCAACGCGCCGGCGCTTGCGCGGGTTGAGGTCGCTGAAATCGTCGGCTTGCGACGGGTCCGTGACGGGCGCTAGGTAATCATCTTCGTCTTCGTCTTCCGATTCAGAGGAGTAGTGCGCAGCGGCCTTCTTCGTGAGACGCGAAGGGTCGAATGTCGGGAAACTGGCCATGCTGTGAGCTGCGGGCGGAGCGGCGCGAAGTTGCAAGTGGCTGATGTTTGGCAAGGCCAATTCAAGGTACCTTACTTTTTTGGAGATGCATCATGGCAGGCACCAAGCTCGAGGTGGGTCTTTTTTATCTTATCTGCACGTGACAGGACAAGTAAGGTACCAAGTACCGCCAACCCTTCGTCCCTGCCTTAGGTTTTCAAGATTCAATCTCATTTTGCAACACAGGTCATGGCGGTTGATTTGTTAGTTTTAAGGAAGTTGGGGATCTGTTGATGAAGAATCTGGCTGAAATTCTGAAGGTCGTCTTGTCAGCTGCGGTTAAGGTGTACCGAGTAGGGAGCCCAAATGCCAAACGAAGAGGATTATGTCCAGTCACAGTTGATTCGTCAATCACCGAATCAACTCACTGAAAAAATATACGAATAGATTAAGGTTAATTCAAATGAGTTCTGGGGGTTTGGGACAAATGTTCCAACCTTCAGTCACAGCTATCAACTAACTTAAGCTAGCCACCGAGAGATAATATTAACCAGGGTTTGCATGATTCATGTTGGCAAAAGAATAATAGCGTCTAAAGAGCTAGTTAAAAGCCAATGAAATACTGTATTAGTAGTTGGTTTTCTTATCCCTGTTGGCTCCTAGGAGTCTGGTTTCCACGTGTACTAAGGTAGCAAAACCAAAGCTAACATGGATATTTTTACTTCTTTCCTACGTCTGATCAGACTCCAGACATGATGAAACCATGTTCTCCATTCCCTTGAGAATGTTATTGGAGATTTGCATCGATATATCATATTATTCATGGACGTTCAAAATGGTAAACCCAGGACAAGGCCGCTTTACAAGTCCCGAATGCCAGCCGCCAAACTCTCCTTGTACCCAACCCAGCCCTTCTGGCCGTAGTAATCCTTGAGCAACTGCTCGGCCTTGGCCGCGGGCACGACCTCGGTGTAGTCCCGGCCCTCGTTTTCATCGCCCTCGGGAATGAGCTTGTTATCCGGCCTGAGCTCCCGCAGGGTTTTGTAGACGTCGGATCTGTTCACCTCCTCGGCGAATCCAAAGATACGCTGAGGCTCGACGCCGTCGCCCAGCAGAGCGATGGTGTGGAGGCGGGCAACGTCTCCGACGTCGACGAAGTATTCTGCCGTCATTCGTTAGTCTTATATTTTTCCGCTTGTGATATTTATTTGAAGCCGCGGCAAACTCACGAGGAATGTAGTAAGAGAAGCCTGTTGGGTCGCCCTTGAGGAGGCCGCGGACCCAGCCCATCGTTGAGCCATGGATCTCGGGATGGAGGATCTCGCCCCACTGCGGACTGTCAGTTTCGTAACCCCCGTAGAAGAGTCAGTCGCGTGCTCTTACGTTGCAGTCGGGCAGGATCGTGTAGAACCCGTAGCCGGGCTTGTTCGCCTCGACCCATTTCCAGGCGGCCTTCTCGCCCTCGGTCTTGGAGGCGGCGTAGTTGCTAAATGACTTTCGGTCGTCCGGGGTGTTGGGATCCCAGGCAGCCTTGACGGCTGCTTCGTTCCAGGTATCTAGGTAGAGGTACTTTTTAGTCACCTGGTATCACTCTGAACCTCTTTCGAGAAACAAAACGTACTCTCATCGATGCGAACGCCCTTCTTGTTGGTTTCGGGGACGATTGCCGCCGAGGACGACGAAGTGAGCACGACACGCTTGATGGACGGGAACTTGGCCGCGGTTTCCAACAGCTTCTCCGTGGCTCTGACCACCCAAGGGATGACCTCGTTGGGGTCCTTGTTGAAGCTGACGTCCGAAGCCTTTGGCATGTGTGAGAAACCCTCAAGAGAAAGACTGCCTCCTGGATTCTGGGGCACTCACCACGTGCGCTACACCAGAGACACCGTCAAACGCCTTTGCGAGCGCCTCTTGGTCTTCAAGGTTTGTGAGGATGATGGACTCGTACGCGTCTTTGCCGTACTTGCTGTGGAAGAGCTCGTCCAGCCACGATTTTGGGGATCGGACTGTGCCGCGGACGCGGATGCCCTGTTCAAGGAGAGAGTTGGCGACGTGGGAGCCAATGTAGCCGTTGGCGCCAGTGACGAGGACCACGGATCCCTTGGGCAACACGTTGAGCTTGGCCATTGTGCTGATTGTGGTCAAGTATGAATAGACTTGGGATATCTGGGTCAGGTAGAACTCAATGCTTGAATGTTGTGCTGACTTGATATTAGTTGTAAACCCGAGGAGGATGTCAATTATTTATCTATCTCGACACGCAATGACGATAGTTTCAAATCACACAAGGCTCCGTGAAGGGAACAGGGTCGCGGATCGATGTTAGCCCGTGTTTAGCATCCGAGTTGCCTATGTCGTCTGCAAGATGCAGGCAGTCATCTGTGGAGCTTTGAAATCCATCAGCGTGAAAGATGGGCAAAGTTCCAGCCAAAGTGGATTACAAACACGACGGGAATACTCCATCGGTGAGATGGTCCAAGGTATGCTTGCACTGACGGGGAGGGAGAGGCAGGCTGCGGACTTGTCCACGCTGGGCCAGGGGTCCTCGGTGTGTGCATGACGTACCCTTGACACCAGGCGGTTCGACATCCACGCCATTGCTGCCGAGCAAGCAAATTCTGCTCCACGGCAATATCACTTGCCCTTTCGATCTCGAGCTGGTTTTCTAAAACGTGATTGGCTGAGCCAGTAGCTGTCGGAACTGCCATGGACTTCCGTGGAGAGTGGCTGGCTTACAAATGAAGAGGACTTCGTGCTAAAATGGACTACTTGCGGGACGGGTGCATAATCGGAGATGCTGTTCTGCTGTCACAAGAAAACATGCTCGGACTGCTGTCCGAGCACGCCAATCTGCAGGGAAAATGACTGCGAACGGTAAGAATGTCGCCATATGGCCAGAACAATGAGTGGCATTTATTCCAGTATATTTCGCGCAATACTGGCTGACGGTGAGGTACTGGCCACGAACCTCAAGTACCTAAGGTACAGGTAACTGACGGAGACGATGACGATGGTTCCACGGAGCAGCTCGATACGAATTAATGGAAGCAGATATGCAAACCAGGGGCGTTGCATCTGGAGCAAAGTCATCCAGCTAAGCTTTTTGGCAATGGTGCACGTCGGAGCTTTTGGAGACTCAATCTCATGGATGAATGGGGATCTCGTCCTCTCCAACTGCTTCACGTGCTTCCCTTATTTTTAGAGGCGGGCGGGCAGCCACGGCACACGGGTCGCTTGGACCACCCGTCGGAGGAAATGTTAGGCGGATGACATGCGGCACGAGGGAAACTCTGTTTTGGAGAGGGACCACGGGGAAAGCCATTTGGGGGAGTTTGGGGGGCAGATTTGGGCTAACAACGTGGGAGTTTCTGCAGGGAGGTTGAGCAACGTGGCAGGCCAGGGGTTGCAGAGGACGAGAATCGGGTGGGAGATGCGCTGATTTGTGGGATGCATCTCGTCTAGAGTGTGTGTAGAGAGGGCGTTGGGCAGCGAATACAAGTACAGGTAAATGACCACACATAGGCAGCACTCGAACATGCATGCGCTGTCAGGCAGTTCGTTTGATGCATGTAGAGCCAGAGTCAAATGGGCAATCTCTCACATGCCATCAGCAGCGACGGGAGGGCACATGACGGGGGGATTGGAATGGACGAAAGAGGGTTGGGGGGTCTCGGACGGGGAGGATTCAGGGAGAGAGACATGAGATGAACAAGGCAGCCCCTGAAGGCTGAGCCTTGAGGGTGAGATGGTGCCGGGAGAGAAGACAAAAGGCCGGCGGAATAAGAAACGCTGACGGATTCTTGATCCTACACGTGTACGGCCTCTTTTGCCCGGGCAATATGATGAAGTGACTTTGGGACTCGGGAGTCTGTGTAGGTACTTAATCGGGCTGGGTGTCAGCTCCAGGTCGTGTGCAACGAAGAGGGATGGCGACGGCTGGCAGCACTGTTAGGGACTATGTACCGGGTACATGCCGCCCGCCTCTGCCCGTCATGTGCGGCAGGGGCGCAGGGTCAATCCCGTGGCCGAGGTACATCCGAAAACACCAATCCGGAAGCAGCAGCGGCGTGGCTTCCTCCAAAAACACCACCATTCGGGCTGGGCACCTGCTTCAACAACACCGCGATGGCGACAGGCATCGAAATTCGCTACGAGAGAATCCCTTCCTGGACTTCCAGGGAGCCACGGAGGCCTGGAGACCATCTCGAGTGGCGAGATTTCCCCCTCGTTTCTCCTCTTTCGCGAACTCGACAAAACCCTTGTTCAGCCCAACACACGCGCACACAAACGAAACAACATGGAGACAACAGCGGCAGAAATGAAGTCGGCAAGGCACATAGGGCCGTAGGGCACCAATCGAGTCGCAAATCACCGCGGGGCTTCTTCCAGCTCTCGACCCTCGAGTCCACATCTCCAGTTTTTTTCTCAGCTCGGGGCGAGGGCAAGGAGGGGTCATCCACGAATCTTCCTCGACCACACGACGTATTACCTCATGTACCCAGGCCACAGGAGCAGCAGCATTACCTTTAGGTGTCCCCAGGACCTCAAAGCCTCGCTTCAAAGGCCACAGCTTGAAAGAATCAGGACAGCACCTTTGCTGACAATGGAATGAAATGGCATCTTCAAGGGTGCAGAGCCGTCAGGGCCAGTTCCTTGTCCCCCTGCCTGCCCTCTTGCTTGATTAGGCGAGAATCCATCCCACTGCAGCAGAAGCACACACAGCCTGGAAGGGAGCAGTCGCAGATGCAAAAGAAGCAAAAGAAGCACAGGAGAAGGGCCCAAAGTCACGGGTCCATGCCCAAACAAGCCGCTCAGTCTCACCATTGCTTTTGGGCCCTTGCCTTGGGTGTCTGTTGTGTCTGCGATCGGAATAAGCTGGACGGACGACTCAGACCAGAGCTCATCCAAGCTCAGACCCAGGCTCAGACGCAGATGCAGAAGCGGCCTTTCACAGGATGCAAGATCCAGAAAGAGCCCCCCGTGCCGGAACTGAATGAGGCGGCGCCACCATCGCATCGCATCGCATCTGTGGTCACGGCTGCCACCTGCCACGGCTGCTTCTTCAGGCCACTGATGAATCCCCAACTGTCCCCAACTCTGCCCCGGCTGCACACGACCTTGGGAGACTGGCACCAGGAAGGCAGCCAGCTGAGTCCTCCAGCTGGCAGGACACTCCTTGGCTGCCGCTGTCACCTGCTCTCGGAGGTACATCGACCTCATCTCCCACCTGGCACTTGACACAAAGTACCCTGCTATACTATACTCGCCCAGCGGTACATTGTCCAGCTTTTGTTCGCTCCTGACAGTGGCGGCCTGACAACAGCGGCTAGAAGCCAGCGGGAAGCAACGCAACACAACCCAATCTGTCTACCAGAAGGTACCCCGAGTTACTCCAGCCCAAGGCCAAGGCCAAAGTACCTCTACCTACCTCACATCACATCACCTCGCCTGGCCTCGCCTTAGTCACGGCTCAACTGTCCCACGGTCTGACCTTTGCCTGGCCAGCAGCTATTACCTGTGACACCCGACAGCCCGGAGACAGACCGACAGCTGGCAGAGATCAGAGATCCAGTGCCGTCATCTGTCTTGGTTGTTCTTCTTCGGGCCTTCGGCTTATGAGGAAGAGGAAATGCCTGTCATCCTCTCGACCATCAACTGCAACCACGATTGACCACCACGACCACGCTTACGCTTGACTCTGCTCCAAACACCGGGCGCAGGACACCCAAGTACCGACTGGAAAATCAGCGCACCGGACGCTCCCAGGCCCCATCGTCCCCTGCTCTCCCCAGCGGCCCCCCCTCCCAGGCCGGATTTTGCGTCCAACATCGCGGCGGATACACCCCTCGGTACTCTGTACCTGGCCTCGTCGTCCCCCGGCGGTGCCTCCTTCTCGAGCTCCGAGGGCCAGAACACCAGCAGACTCTGCGGCGGCACACCCAGCAGACGGCAGACAGCAGACAGAAGACAGCACACACACACACAACCGCGCGCACACTCACCGAGCCCAGCCCAGCCCAGCTCAGCCCGGGACACCACGCCCGTCAGCCTGACCCTCCATTCCAGCCATTCCAGTCCCCCAGGTACCACCGGCAGCAGTCACAGCCAGCCCGCCCGCCCGCCAGCAACCGCAGACCTCAGGGCCAGACCAGACTCAGACCAGGGCCTTACCTAAGGTTACCTTACCTTACCTACCTCAAACCCGCCGCTGCGCAATCCAATCTCGACGACATCCCGTTGCCCTACCAGCTGTACCGGCGACCCTCGCACTCCCCACGAACTTCTCTTCGCACATCGCCAGAGACGCCCGCGACCTCGACGACCTCAATCCCCCACCGACGACGGCTCCGGCACCAGCCCGTCCTCCGTCTCTCCATTTATCGAGCCTCGGAGCGCCTCTGTACAACACGCCTTTTCCACTTTTGTACGTACTGACCCTTGTCGTCCCCCCGACTCGCTGCCTCACTGCCTCGCTGGCCGCTGCCGCTGCCGCTGCCGCTGCTCGTCGTTGTGTCCGAGGCGGTGCGCGCACCTCTGGCTGCGTCCTCGAGGCACGCTGCTTCGGCGACATCGTCAAGCTCGGCAAACAGGACGGCGTCCTTTCGTGGCTGCTGTGCCGTCAAAGCTGCATGGCCAATTTTCCCTCACCCTTCTGCCCCTCTCCATTATCAATCAGCTCCTCTTTTTTGGCCCCCGATGCGCCGGCCCCTCCACTCCGCCGGCGACATCACGCTCAGCACCACCAAGCCCTCTTCCGTCTTGCTGTGCTGCCTTCGCTTCGGCTGACACCGCCGCCGCTCCTGCCTTGTCGGCCGCCTCGCTAACCTGTGCTGCTGCCGACAGTTTATCCGTAATCCAAGCGACCGATACCCCGACGAGCTTTCGCATGCATTGAGAGAATCCGGCATAGACAGACAGCATTAGGCACCTGCTCCATTCGAATCGTCCGCTTCGACCATTCCAGCCTCTGCTTCTCCGATCAAGCTCCCGACTTTCGCATGCCCAACCACCGAATCACCCCACAGCTGACTCTGCTTCCGCTCTGTGTCCATCGTCGCCGCGATCCGTCCGGCGCCGTGACATAGATCGCCTCTGAACACCGCCACCATGTTTTGGCGATTTGGCGGTTACGCCAACATATCAACCATCGACACGATCCTCGAGAAGCCCGATTTCACCGTCGAAGATCTCCTCGACGAGAGTGACTTGATCCAAGAACTCAAGCAGCACAACACGAAACTGATTGAGTACCTCCGAGAGGACAAGGTTCTCAAGACTCTCCTCGAGTATGTCGTCGCCCCGAAGCTAGAACCCGTCGCCACACCGGAGACCGACGAACCCGCCGACGAGACCAAGGGCAAGGGCCGCCTGCTTCCCTTCTCAAGACCCCGCGCGTCGTCGCGGGCCACCGACACCGACAATGAAGAGGAGGAGCAAGAGAAGAAGCGCAACCGGTACGCCTACGTCGCAGCCGAGGTGCTGTCGTCCGACACCTGGTCCATCTACGAGGCCATGATGGAGAACCAGCCCTTGATCCGCGAGTTTTGGCAGTTCCTCAAGCGCCCCACGCCGCTGGACCCCCTCCAGGCCAGCTACTTCACCAAGGTCAACGAGGCTCTGTTTGACAAGAAGACGGAGGAGATGGTTATTCTGCTCAAGTCTCTCCCGGATGCCGTCTCAGACTTGCTGCGCCACGTCGAGTGCCCTATGATTATGGACTTGCTACTGAAGATCATTGCTCTGGACCGCACAGAGGGCGGCCAGGGTGTTGTTGAGGTGAGGCAACCTATTCTTCGTTCGGACGACCAAGACTAACCCGCTGCGAAGTGGCTGTATTCTCAAGACGTCGTACCGACACTACTTACCTGCCTGAGCCCCGAGCACTCCTGGGTTGTCCAGACTGCTGCCGGCGACTTTATCAAGGCAATTATTACGATATCCGCCAACGCATCTCAAAACGAGCAACAGTGCATCGGCCCGAACGAGCTTACCCGCCAGCTGGTCTCGCAGCCTTGCGTCGAGCAGTTGATCAAGTACATGCTCGGAGGCGGCAACCCGCTGACCGTTGGCGTGGGCATCGTCATCGAGGTCATCCGAAAGAACAACTCCGACTATGACCCGGATGTGGGCACCGAGGCAAACTCCATGCCATCAAGCAGAGACCCCATCTACCTGGGCACTCTTCTCCGCCTATTCGCGCAGCACGTGCCCGACTTCGTGAACCTGATCATGAATGTCCCCGCACAAAAGCAGCGACTTGAGTCTACCTTTGGTGAAAAGATCGAGCCTCTGGGCTTCGACCGCTTCAAGACTTGCGAATTGATGGCCGAGCTCCTTCACTGCAGCAACATGGGTTTGCTCAATGAGGTCGGATCTGAAGATCTGATTGCGACGCGCGACTCTGAGCGTCAGCGCCTGAGAACCGAAGGCAAGCTCTCGCCCAACCGCGGCGAAGAGGCGCCGTCAACCGATGACCTGACCATGCGCATCGGACACTCATCTCCCGAGGAGGGTCGTCGGCTGGAAGTCACAAACATTTCAGATGACGACGGCTTCGAGGAGGTCGAGCCCAGCCGCGAGATGAATGAGGATACCTCTCACGAATTCGTCAAGGCCGAAGAGGAAATTCCTGTCGCACCGCCGACCACGTCGTTCTTGGATAGGGACGAGGACGACTTTGTAGACGAACCGCTGAGCTCCCCCAGGTTGAACGTGACCGACGACAAAATCAAGGAGCAACGATTTGACGACCCGGATCTGGTAGTCGCACCACTCTCTCCGAGCAAGTCCAAGCCTGCCCCAGGCGAGGAGACCACGGCAACCACCGAGGTGAAGGCAGAGCAGGAGGAGAAGCCCAAGGAAGCCGAAGCCAAGGTTGAGGCGGCCATCACGGAGCAGATTATCGAGAGCAAAGAGGACTCCAAGCCGGTCAAAAAGGACGAGAAGGCTGTCGAAGATGCTACTACCTCGAAGGTGGAGGAGCTGTCCTTGGACGAGAAGGCTGATCAAAGCACTGTCTCTGAAGAAACTAGCCAAAAGGGCGATGAGTCTGACTCATCTGTGGTCTACACCCCGAGTGCCACCGAGTCGGAGGTCAAGACCGAGCCCGTGGACACAGCCGCTGTTCACGAAAGCTCTCAGCTTTCTCCCCGCCCAGAAGACGTTCCCGCACCACTCTTTGCCAAGCCTGCTCCCGATGCCGAGCAAGCCACCAAGAGCGATGACAAGGAGTCCGGGCCGCAAGCTGCGCCAGCTCCCGAAGTGCCTATGGCCCCCCCTGTCCCAGAGGTCCCCGAGGCCCCAGCGCCTCCCGGAGCAGAGTCCGGTTCTAGGGATGTACCCCCTGCGGTTCCCGAGCGACCTGACCCCAGCACCGTGAAGCCAGTTGTGGGCGATTATCTCAAGATGCAGTTTGTAGAGTACCGTGTTGTGCCCACTATTCTGGTAAGTTGAATTTGTTGCTATGATAAGGACAAACCTAACATGAAGGTAGTCTTTCTTCTTCTCATACCCGTGGAACAATTTCCTCCACAACGTGGTCTACGATATTGTTCAGCAGGTTTTCAACGGCCCCATGGACCGAGGCTACAACCCCACCCTGGCTATCTCACTGTTCGAGGCCGCGGACGTCACAAACGCCATTATCAACGGCCAGCTCGCTAGCGACGAGTCGCAGGCCAAGATCAAGACCCGCATGGGCTACATGGGTCACTTGACTCTGATTGCTGAGGAGGTGGTCAAGTTTACGGAACGACACCCGCCTGAGCTGCTGTCGGAGACGGTCTTGGAGCGGGTTATGGACCCGCGGTGGATCAACTATGTTGAAGGCGCACTGGCCGAGACTCGAGAGCGTGATAACGCCATTCTCGGCGGTGTCCGGCCTGAAGTGGCCCTCGGCAACCGTGCTGGCATGTCCGGCAACGGGCTCGCAGCCGTCGGCCTCTCTGGCCTCGGATCATCCTTTTCGAACTCGGGGGGAAACACGGGCTCAAGCGCTCTGGCCGAGGCCGGCCTCAATGGCAACATGGACTTGCAGGAGAGCAGCGGCAACGGCATTGGACCTTTTGCCATTAGCTCGGGCACGCTCATGTCTGGTTTCGGCAGCTCCAGTGACGAGGAGGACGAAGGTGAAGAAGAGAACGAGGACGATGTCAGCAATGAGGTGAGTAACATGCTCTCAGAGCTCCGTGAGATGGAAGCACCCGCGTTGGATCCCTGGACGCAGTCACTTATCGACAATAATCACGAGGCGGATGAGGAGAAAGACCGGAAGAAAGATGCGTAGTGCGCAGATGAAGAAGCAAGACCCCGTCGCGCTCGGTTCATCCAGGAGGATCACACAGGTTATGCCAGCGGTGGCATTGGCCTTGGGATTCTAGAGGATGACGCCGACGGCGATGACGAGACGGTGCTTGTGTATCAAGAGGGTGAGGCACGGGACAATGAGTCGGACGAGGACATGAGCATGATTCGGCCTTCCCTCGACATCGTGGCATTGCTTAGACGGAGATTGAACAGAGACGATGTGGACGAGACGATGGAGGAATAAGCAGGCTACGGCTGGATATGCGAGACCCGGGGTGGTGTTGGGGCGCGCTTTTATGATGTGCAGGGCGGCGAGTCGTGTAGGGTTACATTTCCCCGTCTGTACCGGCGTCGATTCCTTGGGATACCAGGCAACTGTTGGACTTTTTTTTATCCATACCGACCTCATGGGACCACCACGACAATGACTTGCATCCGGGGATTCGTTTTGCATGCACATTTTCCAGGACCGCCCAGCTAATGCTCCATCTCTAGTTCCGGGCTTATACCGATCCATTGAACAGCTCGTCATCATCTCTTAAGCCGCCATCCATCCCGCCGCCGCCGCCGCCTCCCCCGCCGCTGAACATACCCCCTTCCAGGGCCCGACTCCAGCTGGCCGCCCGGCTTGCCATGCATCAAAAGAACAACGCTGCTGCGGCTGCTTCCCAGGATGAGAGTGGCGAGGACAAGGACGACAAGGCAGACGAGGACGGCGAGACGCTCAAGAACCCGTTTGCAGATGACGAGGAAGACGAGGATGCCGACAGCGACGACGGCAACGACGCCGACGACCGCGAGCCCAGGGCAGCGGCAGCTGTGACGGGCGCGTGGGGTGCGTCAGGCCGGGGATCATGGTGGCGTGGAATGGCGCGGAGAGGCCAGAATCCACGATTTGACGGACAAGACGACACTGACGATGAAGACGAGGACGACGAGGAGTTTGGCGACTTTGCCATGCCCGAGGTGGAACCGGCGCCCGGGACGGACCCCAACGACAACGTCATCCTGAAGCCGCTCGCCGTGCACCCGCCGCAAGGAGGGTCCGGCGGCAAGGCTTTCAGCGGCCTGTGGCCTTTCTCGAGCGGCAAGGACGGCAAGGACGAGAAGACGGGCGCAGAGAAGGAGGGTGACGAGACGGTCACGGGGGACGATGAGAAGCCCGTCCAGGCGGCGGTTGAGGCGGCGAGGCGGACAAGCATCGAGGAGCCGGATGATGAGGAGGAGGTGGTGGTGCAGAAGCCGTCGAGCCTGTGAGTCGAATAGACGCCGTCATGGTCAGGGTGGAGGGGCCGTGTTGTACCATATGTTTTGTTTACGCTGCATCGCTGTAGAATATGACTGAATGGAGACTGCTTTGGATGACATGAGACGGGCACGTCGTGCAATTGATTCATGACGTGTCCGTCTTCAACGGAATGAAGCGGCTCTCACAGCCCTGTGTTAAGGGTGAGCTGGGTGATGTGAAAGTGAGCCCGGACGGTGAGCCGGAGCTCCGAGCCTCCTCCCCGGGCAGCACCGAGTGAGAGTCCGCAGGGGTCAAGGCTGTGTTTTCGGCAATTTAATTACGATAGCAGCATCTGTCTAGCAGCGATTGAGGCGACTCCGAGTTCCACGGCGTGCTTTTTTTGCTTGGAGCAGCCACTTTACTTCATGCTTTAGACATGAAGGCTGACTTGATGCTCTCTGTTGGCTCAGGGTCCAATCAGGGAGGGAGCTTGGGCGCTTACCCAGCTGGGTCTGTAAGGTAGGTACCTAGGTATCTTAGGTAAGGTAGCAGCGCGATAAGGACCCTCCTCCCCGATAAGGATTTATGGCGTAGACCCCCGGCCGAGGGGCAGCTCCGCAGCTGCTGCACAGGCGCAAAAGCACATGCGACCAAGATGCGCGCACGTCTGGTGTTTTGACAGCCGCATGAACGTGGCCGTCCCTCCTCCCACCAGCCCCCTTGTTCATAGCAGGCGAAGACTAAAGGAAAGGCAGCGCAAAGTAAAGCAAAGCATCGGGGGAACTATGATGCAGGCGAATCAAGCAGACGCCGTCCTGGATGGCCGCAGTGGCGGCGGCAGTGGCGGCACGATGCTGAAAGATGCTGTCGTCCGCATCGTCTCAGCCGTCGCCTTATTCATCTACGTCGGCATCTATCTCCCAGTGAGTCTTGTCTCTTTACTGCCCCGTATTGCAATGACCGTTCGCGGCCTCGTCATCGAATCCGGGTCCTCGGCGTCTGGCCCATGTCCGCCTTGATTGTTCAGCCAGCTGCGCCGCCGAGCTTGCGCTCGTGAAACCGACGAGTCTGATGCCCGGCAGGACCCCTTTTTTTTTCTTCTTCTTTGCCGTCGTGTCCTTGGCCTCGACGCACCATGACGCGGAGTCGCCTCGTTTGGGATGACTGTCGGTCTGATCTCGTGTAGTTTGTCTGAAGACATTTCAGCTAATGCGGCCTCCATCCTTCTCGCAGATTCTCTCTCGGAACCGTCCTCCTCCCCGACTCCGGACGTGAGTCTTCTTGTTCTGCCTGCCAGGCACACACACACCGAATCCCGAACGTGCGACGTGGTCGTTTTTGCCTCTGTTGAGTCTATAACAGCGACCGAGTAACATCACCCGTGGAAGCATAGTTCGTCTCTGCCGAAACGCAGAGCATCCGCAAGAGACATGGCAGATATGGGCGCATCTACGACGTTACAAGACAAGACCCCGGTCTACAAGGAAGCGCCGCCCATGATGAACCGCGTCATCTACGGCACCAAGCTGTCGTGGCTGCAGTCGTGGTTCTACCAGAGGGCGGGCTTCGAGTTTTGGAAGGCCAAGTGGTTCCCTCCCAGCCAGCGACCCGACCTGATCAAGCAATACGATTGCAGGCGGAATCTGCTGGTCCGGTATGTCGTCGCCCTCCGTTTCTCCTCGGCACACAGAGACTGACGAGTCGCAGCATCTTCTTCCCGTCCGACTACGACCAGACCTCGCCCACGACCCTCCCGACGCTCTTCTCCATCCACGGCGGCGGCTTCTCCATCGGCGTGCCCGACGACGACGACGCGTGGAACCGCACCTTCGCCGACGTCAACGGCGCCCTCGTCGTCGCCCTCAACTACTGGAAGGCCCCCTGGGCCTACTGGCCCAACAGCCTGCACGACCTCGAGGCGCTGTACCTCGCCGCCGTCGACGACGAGTCTCTGCCCATCGACAAGTCGCGCATCGCCATCACGGGCTTCTCCGCGGGCGGCAACCTCTCGCTGTGCCTGTCGCAGCTCGAATCCGTCCGCGGCCACCCGACCGCCGCGCCCAGGGCCGCCATGCCCATCTACCCGCCCGTCGACTTCGCCACCCCGCTCGAGGAGAAGGAGCACCGCCGCCCGTACAAGCTCGGCCAGCTGTCGGGCATCCGCGGCCAGCAGCGGGACTTTGTGTACGAGTTCGCGCCCGTGTTCGACTGGGCGTACGTGCCGTACGGCACGAACCTCAAGGACCCGCTGCTGTCGCCGGGGTACGCGGACCGCGAGGCGCTGCCGGCCAACGTGTGCATCGTCGGCGCCGAGCTGGATTACCTGGCGTGGGAGGCGTGGGAGCTGGCGTGCAAGCTGGGCGGAAAGGGGCGGCCGGCGTCCGGCGTGGTGGGGAGGAAGGAGGTGGCGCGGACGCAGGAGCTGGAGACGGCGGACGAGCGGTTCGCGTGGGAGGTGAGGGACGCGAGGGGCAGCGTCAAGTGGCTGCTCGTGCCGGACGTGATTCACGCGTTTGACATGCACCAGATGGGCGCCATGGTGTCGGACCCGGAGACGATCCGGGACGGGAACGCCAAGGCGGTCAAGGTGATTCAAGTGCTGGGGGATTGGTTGCGGGAGACTGCGTGGAAGGTCTAGTCTAGGCCTGTGGGTGATGTGAAGTTCACCTTTTTGTTAATGATGTTTGTTGGGATAGACAATATCTGTTTGGCGCAAGGTTGAGTTGTACCGATATACCGCCGTTCTATTCATTCAACCTCGTTCTGGATTGGCTTTCCTAGCCGCTCATCGAGTGTCCAGAGCCTTGTGGCTGTTGGCGTGATGTGACATGTCGTTGGCGCGGGTTGTGTCATTTCGGCCCCCGAGGTGACGGCCGTCGGCGTGGCGCGGGTCGCAGAACGCCGGCCTACATGGACTTTCGTGTTGGTTGGGTCGGGGGCTTGGCATGGTGAGCGATGCATGTCGGGATGCGGGTGACGAGGAGTTGCACTGTGCATCGTGGCGTACTGGGGTGATTGCGGTTGATGGTCGATAAGGGAGGGTGATGCTTGACTTCGTGATCATTGATGGTTGGTTCAAGTCATGTGTTGGCGGCGGTGAAGCTGGTCCGCAACCCAACAGACGTTGAAGTCAAGATCTCGGCTTTTGTGTACAACTCAGACGATGATTCGTGGGTGTTGAATGATCAGAATCTGATTATTTTCATCTTCCAAAGCCTGGATGAAGGGATTTCCGTCTGTTAGCCAGCGCCAGCAAGATAGGGTAGTTGCACATGATCTGTCGTTACCTACCTTAGTATGAAGTAAGTGATATTTACGTATTGCGAGTGCAGGGTCTCCGAGACACAGGGCACCGTCACTGCTCGAGGAATGAACTTATCAAGAATCTTTAGCCGTATGAGTAACAAAGTCTCGAGAGGTTATGCATACTTATTGCATCGTCGCTGTTCTCGTCGACATCGGGCATGCTGTCCACAGAGTCACCATCGCTGTCGTTCCTAGGATCATCGTTTTGAATACCAGAGCAGGCCTACGGGACATCAATTCCAAGCTGCAGCAGGACCCGACGGCCGACACTAAGCATGAAGCTACAACCTTGCTAAGAGGTATTATTCGCAGTTCCAGGGCCAGCCACTTCCGTGGAAACCCCATCATGTTCAAGGCCCCATCCACTTCACAGGCACACGACTGTCCAGTCGGCGATAGAGGGTGTCTATACGAACGTTGAGTTTCGTTCGTAATTTATAGTGGGCGGCGAGAGAGTACAGCTCCTCGATGGTGTCACGCTTGTCGCGGTCCTCTCGGAGCTTGGCGCGAGTATTATCTAAGACCTTAATATTAACTCGCTTATTATTAGAAAAACTTACAAGAAAAATCACTACTTTTCTAAACTTAAATATATAATTAATATAAAATAATAAAAAACACTGAAAAAGTGTTATATTTCTAATAGTGTCGTCTTTCTCAGTGAGCTGGTGCAATTAGGCACGAACAGCGGTATAAGTCTTCTCGTGCATAGATACCACGATACCGTTCTGAATTAGTAAGGCGGGTCTGTTAAGTACACCTAACAGCTTCCTGCTGGCAACCCGGAAAGTAGAGTTTCATACTATCGCTCAATACTTATACTCAAGACAACGATGTTATAAGGTCTGTTCTGCGGCTTTCGGTTATTATCGGGACTCCTTCGTACCCGGGATGACGAGAGACGACAAAGACAATTAAAACTGGTATTAAATTTAAACGTTTGTCACAAACCAAGTCCATTATCATAGGATATCAAACTCGTTCAACTCGTCCATTCTTCCTCGTTCTTTAAGAAACTTAACCATGTCGGATTTTGGCTACTATGCGTCTATAGCCCAGGATTCGTTTCTTATAAGCCCAGTTCAACCTAGGAGAAGGACTTTATTGCATGGTTTCACCTCTTCGAACGTCCCTTTACTGTATATACCCGTGGCTAGGCATCGGGGTGATTCGTTTTAAGGGCCATCAAACCAGCCTCAGACCCGAGGAATTCGCTCATCTCATGGCTTCCCTTGCCGGAAGGAACTTTTGGGGCCGCTGAGAGACTGAACGACACTGGATATACCAAGTTCATTTGACTTTTGGCAATCTTTTCCAAGTCGTCACTCGGCTTGGCAACTCCTTCATCCTTGATTCTCGCGGCCCATGAGAGATCGACGCGGACCGTACCTGGCCAGGTCCACCGTCACCCTCGTCGTTCGATGAACTCCTCAAAGCTTGGCTAGCAGCTTTAGTTGGCCATGGAAGGGACCATCGCCCCGCCCCTAACGGCCCGAAGCATATCACGAAGCCTTGGCCGTGGAGAACCATGCACTGCTACTCAATTCGGAGTTCCAAGTTTCTCGGAGTCCTTCCGTGACCGGCTTCTCGTGTACATGGGCACGAAGAACGATTATGGGTCAAACATTAATTTTGAGCTCCCTTGCCGTTCTATCGGATCAAAGTCGGTAGGAACCAAAGTAATGACCGTTGACGAATAGACTGGTCAAGTACTTCCTGAAGCTGACGTCTCAGACGGAGATTGTTGTAGTGGAAATAGATCGATGCAGGTTCAGCCCGGCGAAAAGGGAACTCCCGCCCGGAAATCCCAGCATAAACCCCACCAGATCGATTCGATTAAGGTGCGCTCCGTGTTTCCTTGTGGAAGGCGGGTCTGAGTTTAGGTTCTGCTTGGCGTGGGCAATACTTACCCCTGTATCTGATTCCCATATGATGCAGATAGGACGGACTTAATGCAGCCGGCTGACGCGACTTCGCCGATGTCCACGCTGACACCCAGGGCAATGTTACGTGAGTTTCTGGGCAGTATCATCGCTTGCCTCTTCGAGAGTTTATGGAAATCTCTCCATGAGGGGTTGGAACTGCCAAGAAGATCAGAATGGCCAATGCCAATACACGTATAGCTCATGATGAATCTATATGAAGTCTTTGAACCGCTCGGGAACTACTTGATATCTGTGATCATCATCGAAGTCGTCTCCATGATGAAGGCTCCCTTTTCTCAACTCGCCCTCGCAGGCCTCACCCTGTTCCGCAAGCCTGCCGCTGCATCATGCCAGCAGAGTGTACGTGCCTCGCTCTTTCCTACGTCCTACAGTTGTAATGCTGACGGGCACTCAACCACAGTGTGCCGAGCTTTCCGCCATGTTCGGCGGCCGGCTGTACTACCCCCAGAACGACACCATGCAGTTCTGGGACCAGAAGCAGCAGCTCGCCGGCCAAGCCTGCCGCGCGGAACCCGCGAGTCCCGAGGACGTGGCGAGGACGCTTGAAGTCGTCGTCAGGAACGCATGCCCCTTCGCAATCAAGGGCGGAGGCCACTCGCGCGAAGTCAACGACTCCAACGCCGCGGGCGGAGTGACGATCGATACCGTGCGGATGCGCAGGGTTGATTTGGCTGATGCTGACGATGACACTGTCGTTACTCTGGGCGCTGGGCACGACATCGGCAGCGCCCTCCAGGCTCTTTCCGGGCTGGGTCTGTCGTTTCCCTTTGGTCGCGTCAGTTCCATTGGCATTGGAGGCGTTCTCCTCAGCGGAGGCCAGGGTGATCTCGGTGGCAAGTTTGGCTTCGCCATGGACAATGTTCTTGCATTTGAGGTGCGTACCTTGCTATGTAGACGGCGTGTCGCATGTTTCGGCGAGCATATCCATAAACAGAACCATCTGACCAACGACAGATTGTCTTGGCCAACGGAACCATAACCACCGCGTGCGCCGCGACGAACCCGGAGTTTTACTGGGCTCTGAGAGGCGGCGGAGGCAACAATTTCGGAGTCGTTACGGCCTTCACCGTCAAAGCGGTCCGCGAGACTCAAATCTGGGCTGCCACGACGAGGTTCCCCGACAACCAAACGGCCGCGGTTACCGAAGAGCTGCACAAGCTCGTCGAAGCCTCTGGCGTTGATCCCAACGTCAACTTCTACACCGACTATCGCTTCGCGCCGGGCACCGGCGACTTCACCTACGTTGTGCAGCAGCGTTACCTCAACGCGACCGTTTCGCCGACTGCCTACAACAGCTTGAACGCGGTTCCTTACTTGTCTACGACCGGCAACCTGACGTCTCCTAACTTCTCGAGTGATGTCGCGTACGGTGTTCGGTGAGTCTCCAGACCGAATGGTGTGAAATACGTTTAAATGGTAGTCTAACATGACTTACGCCGTGAAAGCCACATTTTTGTCTCTCTTAGCTGGTATTCGTCCCCCGCCATGCTCCAGAGAGCCGCGAACATCTTCAAAGCCGAAGCTCTCAAGGTCAGAAACGTGAGAGGTCTCACGGCGGGCATGGATTCGCAGCCCATCACGCTGTCTGCGCTGCGTGCCGGAAAGGAGCGTGGAGGTAACGCGTTTGGTCTGTCGGACGGTAAGCCGATTTTGGGTAGGGAGACATGGCCTCCAAAAAAAAATTTCGTTAAAATGTCCGCAGCTAACATGCCCGGTTTCAACAGAAAATCTCATCACCATCGCATGGGCTGACGCCGCGGATGACGGGGCCATGTACGCTTTCGCGGACAACTGGCTCACGCAGACAGAGGCCGCGTCCCGGGAGTTGGGCGTTTTTGCCCCTTACCGCTACATGAACCACGCCTTCAGAACGCGTCAGGATGTGCTTGGTTCCTATGGCGAGGCGAACCTGGCCCGTCTGCGTAGTGTTCAGCGTTCGGTTGATCCCACGGGCGTGTTTACTTCCAAGGGTCTGTGTACTGGATACTGGAAGCTTTTGTAAACGGGATGTAACTCCCTCGACCATGTACAGAGAAGGCTTATGTCTACGGATGGCTTTCTGTAATATTGTACTCGCAGCAGCTTTCGTTTGCACACTGGCCACTGTGTGTTTTAAGTACAGGTAGACTCTGTCTCAATAATTGACTCATAATCTCCACGTAGATGTGGGCTGTTGTACATTGATGCTCTTTACTTATATGTTCACGTATGGAAATTTCTGATACCTGGAAGTGAATCCAACCACGGGCTTACTTAATGCGTATTAAGCTTCTTTGTGACACGGGCAGTTCTGCTTTCTTTTGCGATCTAAACCTTTGCTAGGGTGTCCCAAGGCTTCAATGTTTGGACAGTAGGATGCCAACTAAGACCTTGCCATGAAAATTGACAAACATACATTATTGTTGCGGTTTCTTCATTCGAGAGTAAACTAAACAAATGTTGCTTCGTTGAAGCCAACGAGGTGTTCCGTTGTAGCCCCGAACCCCAGAGCTACGTAATTTGATCAAACCACGGCAAGCCAGATCGAATGGGACTTTGGTTTATATGACATCAAGATCGTCACAAAGGCATCCATTTCACCTACTCCCGACTTCCCTGTCGGCTAGAAGCCCGCGAAATTATGCTCGTCTCGACCTGACGGGACGACTGCTTGCAAACTGTGCCAAACACGACAGTTTGTCAAGCGAGAATCTGCATCAAGGGGTTTGGAGATGGGTTTCCCGGTGAGCAACGCTACCGTATCGCACATACGACAATGACGCAGCCGCTCGTTCGCACCCTCGGATCTGCGAATCCTTCGAGAGGCTCAGTAAAAGATGTGCAGTCTTGGTCCCCTCTGCGGGGATGGCTGGCTTGACCGTAGAAGACCGCAAATCATTGACGTTGTCTTTGTTGTAGAAACGTGCTCAATCAAGTAGATGATAACCCGCCAATCCCCGTCCAAGCGAATCTAGTCTTTGCCTGCATCGCATTCATGATGTCGTGGTACATATCCGTATGCATGTTGGTGTTGGTGGTAAGGGACTTTGGAATAAGGTAGGCTTTTTAGCTCCCGGCCAACCCTTGCCTCCCCCTTCCCGACCATCAACCCGCGGATTCTAGACCGGCTGTCGTCACAGACGGCATTGAATAAGAAAATCTGCTTGCCCTGGAGGCAAATCATGAGACAAACATGCAATCCGCGCCGCATCGATTCCGCAACGCCGCACATCTCCCTCCCAGAGCTATCTACCAACCAAAACCGGGGTGCGGTGTTGATCGCCCAATCCATGACCTACGGTTGACGCCATGAGAGCTGCCCAGTGACATGAGCAGCACAGCCAAGCGTTCAGGAATCGCGATCTGATTTTGAATTATTTTGGTTTTTTTTGGAGCCCAAAGATGCCTCACTCCGACTGCACGTTCGAGCAGAGACAGGGCGGGCGAATCCTCGGGCGTGCCACTTGACTGCGTCTTCGGGTCCACGGGCGCCCGGGAGGATCAGCCCTAGAAGTGAACATCCACCCCCGTATGGTGTCTGCCTCTTTTCCGAGGTCTCGTCGTCCTCTATTCCAGAGCACGGGTCCGAGAAGACGCGGGGGGGGGGGAGGTGTTTGGTGAGCATTCTGTTTCTGCACTGCCGCCTGGAGATAGACGCCTGCGCCTGCGGCTACCTGACCAATATTCTCGTCTCGGCTCGCGTTTCCGCTGATGAACCGGGTGAGATCTGAGAAGACCAAAAACAAAAAAAGAGACTAAAAATTGACGGCTGTAATCCTGCCGCCTGGACGTAAATACCCTTGGGCTGACGTGATGTGGGGAGGTGCAGCAGCGCGAGATGTGCGTCAATAGCCACAGCCCCCCCGAGGACTCGGCAAGATGCGCGCCTGTGTGGAGTGCCAGGCAGCGCTTTAGACGCTCCTCACCCCCTTGCCGACTGGTGGGGGTCACAAGGTCCTTTGGAATGGTCGTTTTACACCTCAGTCTGTGGAACATTTCGTCTGCGTGCATGTGTTTGGGTGATTTCACATCGTGCGACCATAATCACCGCCTCGATGAAGGCTTCCTGCAGGGGGGTTTGTTGTTTGCCTGAGCCGTTGTTGTTGCACGTTGGGTGAGCCAGAGCAGACGGAGGAGCATTACACGCGCCGGAGTTCCGGGCGCCGACGCGGAGGCTCTCGGTGAGTTACTCGAGACCCCCGGGGGGAACTCGGAGGCAATAGCAAAAACGGGTAGGGACATGATTGACGCAGGAAGGGAGTCGGGGAGCGTGCGGTGAACGTTTGCCTGCGGTGTCCATCCGTCCGCTTAGACGGGGGCAGTAAGGGAGAGAGCCTAGTCGCCCGCCATTTAGACCCTTGACCATCTATCTGGGCGTGGCCGACTCCGGGGGGTGGATATCCCACCCAGAGGATCGATACAATTTCTCAGGCTTACGGCTTCAGGTGAAGCAGTCGTGAAGCGAGCGTTTGGCGGTCTGTCATTGGCCGCCTTGTTGTTTCTTACAGACCCCGGATTCTGGGTGCCTATACTACTTCGCCGGGGTCCTGAGCAGCAGGCCGGGGTCCTTGGAGCAGAGGATTGAGTAGGTTCAGTTTTGGGATCTGGACTGGGGCTTCAGACGAAAGATGGTCGCTTGTGATTCCCCCTTGGAAAGCTGGCTTAGTGATGGGCTCGAAGACGGGGACCCATGCCATCTTGGCAGCTTCACACGAGGTGTGGTGGGCGGTGTGTCAAAGGCGAGTCTGTTCTGTTCCCGTTTCTTGTTTGGGTACGTGCGGTTTGCCTTTTAAGGTTGGCCGAGGGCTCACCGAAACGGCCCCGAAGGTGAGAGAGGCAGAGCCGTTTCCCATTATAGTTGGCCCGGGGCCCGAATACAGTATTCACTCTTAGTCACCAGCGACTCCGCGGAGGAGTTGAGGAAGTATTGCCGGGTGAGAGTTTGGAGGATGGGCTGGAGGCATGCGGTGCGGGGTCCCTCGGGTTCGAGGACGCCGGGGCGAGGATGCGTCTGGCCCGTGAGTCGACGCTTTGTTCGTGACCAGTGGGCAGAGATGCTCAGCTCCGTCGCCGTGCTCGCTGTTTGTGAAACTTTTGGGTCAGACGGGCTGGATTTGGTGTTTCGTGGGAGAAGCCTTTTGGGTTGTTTCCCGCCACCTGGCATGCTGTGCCCAAGAACAGGATGCACATGTACTTCAGCAGAGGCTTCGTCTGCAGCGGGGTAGCTTTTTGAGTGGTTGTGAATGGAGGAGAATTTCAACCAATCGTCGAAATCGCAGCGAGAGCAAGGTGGTGGTCGAGGGACGAGGTCGAGTGGCCGCCGACCGGAGGGTTGCTGCCGGCCGCGTACCCCGCGTACGTCTTGACAGACTGAGCAGAAAACCGGAGCGCGGCAGACCTGAGACATGGCAACCAAGAATTCGACTGGATGAGAATGTGGATGTAGATTATGAGTGCGAACATGAGAGGGCGTCGTGGACCTCGCCATCGAGCCGCAGGGTTGGACCCGATAGCGGCAGTCTCTCGAGAGGCCGGCATGAAGGTCGACGCTGACTGGGCTGCCGTAAGCCGCGAGGGCGAGCTCTTCGTCCGAGCCTGTGGCGAGGGGCGAGGCAGACAATAGAGTTGCGCGGTTTAAGGTGTAGGAATGGCAGTTTACGAGAGTTAACTGCGACTCTGTCGGTGGCCCCCAAGCGAGTCTGGCCATGCAGTGCAATGTTGGGGGAGTTGCTCAGCCTTCGGGCGAGACCGAGGCGGATAGTTGAGTAATACCCTTAAACAGAGGACAGTAATATCCCACCCGACTAGGTAAGACAGGTATGGCAGGAGAGGTTTGAGTTTCGGTGAGCTGAGAGGGAGGATTGGAGATTTGAGTTTCTCGTACAGTCAGGTCGGACTCGCTGGTGCTGCTGGTGATGCGCCTGCTGATGAAGCCGGCTCGAGAGGGTGCCATGCCATGCCACGACGGGTAGGGGAGGGGCGGGAAGGCAGTTGAAGCTTCTCTCGTGCCGTTGTCCAGGCCGCCGGCCGCTCTCTGTCGACGGGGAAGACCCTCGCCGGCTGGCTGGCGACTGGAGGCGACAGTGACGGACAGAGAATCTCAAGATGGAGGATGATGCTGGCGGAAGCCGGCACAGGGACGGATGGTGGAGGGCGCTTATTGGGCGGACCGTTTCTACACAGGCCCACAGCTGCGCAGGTGCACAGCTCTGAGGTGGGCTCTGGAGCTCAGCCCCCGCCGCTAAGGCAAGGCACGAGGGACATAGCCGCACTGTGGGTGGTACCGGGCGCTTGTCGGGCTCGGCAGGCCCAATGGCGCCCGAGACCTGGCGAGCACACGCTGCGACGGTGTGGTGCGAGGGGCTGTGGCTGCTCAAACGGGGCACGGACACTGTGCCGCGGACACCGTGTGGCTGAGGGAGCCACAGCCCGATACAAGCAATGATTGGTTTATAGAAGTCTACTTGTGGGCCCTCTCCACCTGAGTCCCAAAATGGAAAGGATACGTACTGCGCCCTCTCGCTCTATCTGGCCGTCTCCAATTTCCCCTCCCACCACCACCACCACTCTCTTCCTAGACGCATCACCAGGCAGACTGGCCTGAAGATGCGCGCGCACTGTCGCGGCAATCCAGTGTCACCTCACCCTGCCCGGGGCCACACCTCACCTCGACCATCCAATTCAATCCAGCAGCCCCCCTGCTCGTGCCAGCAGTGCCGCGCTTCCTCTGCTGGACGGGAGCGACGGGAGCGACGGCAAGATCGTCGCCCGTGTGGCTCAGAGAGCCGCTATGCCGCCATGCTATGCCACGAGCGGCAGCAGCAGCGTCGTCCATGTCGTCGTTTTCCCCTCAACACACGCTCCAGCAGCGCGAGATACACGATGCGACGGCAGACCTCGACAGCCAGGCCCTGGACGAGGCGAGGCGGAGCGCTCCCATGTCTCTTCACACATGTCACCCTGGGCCCCTGTCCTGGCCGTCCTGGCCGTCCTGGCCGTCCTGGTCGCTGACCCTCTCGCCGGCCTGCAGCCTGCCGCCGTTTTGCTGCTGCCTTTGTGCTCTGGGTCGCATCCGGTCGACGGGTTCAACATACCCAACATGGCATCTCGCACGTCCAGGTCTCCCTATCAGCATCTCTGTCCATGAGGCATTCTTCACTGCCTGCTCGCCTGGCTGGAGACGACATGACATCCCCGCCCACCCATTCCGTCCAGCAACTCGCGGGTATGCAATGTCGACGCCGCGGCAGGCCGTGGCATGGCGTGGCGTGGCGCGGCATGCCTCAGCATTCTGCTGCCAGACGCCGCTCCCACGCCCGTTCTCTCTCTGTCTCTCCTCCGTCCCGTCTTTCGTCTCGTTAGTCATTCCTCCAGACCTCCCACCCTCCCGGTGGAAGTCTGCCTCCCCCACCCTGCTGCCTCTTCCAGCTGGACCCCAGCACGTCAGAGGGGCCGGGGCCATGCGGGCGAGATCTGCACCACGCCGGTTCCTGGTCGTTGGCGAGCTCCGCCTGGCCTGGCCCAACCGCCGCTGTGGGTTGTCTGTCCTGTCCTTATCCTGGTCCACCCGGTCAGCCAAGCACCCAAGGTAAGGTAGGGTACGATGTAGGTGAGTGGTGAGGTGGGTGGGTAGGTAAGCAACAGCTCCGTCCCGCTGCCCTTACTCTTCATCCTCATGGTGAGAGCTTCTGGGGTGGCCGGCTGCTGCGCAATATTTCACATATCACCGCCCGTCTCTCCCTCTCTGCCCCTCCTCGCCTTTCTCCCCCTTCCCCCTTGCTTCGTTTCTGGTGATCTCGTCCCCTCCCCCGTGTGACCGAGCCTGCCTCTGGTGCCTCGCCAACTTGGCTCTTCAAAGACCTCGTCCAACTACAAACGGCCCCCCCATGCGTCATCGCCCCCAAACACTCGACTGTTCGTCCCGTCCGACCAACAACACCCGGCTTCTTTGACCCCATTAAAGGACCAACGTCTGATCTGTGTCATTTGCCCACCCGTGTACCCGGCCGCCACCCTTACTTGTGTGTGTTTTATGTGTAATTGAGATACCCCCCAAGAAAGGCTGTTTTGCAGCTTCTCCTCTTCTTCGGACCAGATCGCGGCCGGACCACTTACACCATGGCCAACTCAGTCAGCCCCAGGTTGCTCCCCAGAATCGACACCACAATGCCGTCATTACACACGGAATCCGTCGAGGACAGGCTGCTCTCAGCAACCGCCGCCGTCCTCAGTTTGCCCCGAAACAGCATCGAGCTGTTCGACTCCTTCGCTGACCTCGGAGGAGACAGACCCGCCGCCATCGAACTAAGGAAAAGGTGCATGAGCGTCGGACTCGGGGTCAGGACGAGCGACATTCTGCGCTGTCACACCTTGGCGGAGCTTCAGACTTGCATTACCCCCTATGGTCAGACCGCGCCTGTGTCCAGGGACTCCGACGAAGACAGCCCGTCTCCCTCCGATGTCTTCAGCTCAAGTCCCAGACGAAGCAGCGCCTACTCGACATCGTCGTGCGAATCCACCCACAGCGCCGAAGTAGCACCCCTGAGGCCACCACAGGTCGCCATCGAACGCTTCATCGAGTCCACCCCGCAAATCACGAGCGCCGCCGTCATCAGGCCAAAGGCCGGCTACCTGGAGGGCAAGCTCGTGGCCTTTGTCATGCTGGCTTCCGGCCGCGTCTCCCAGTCCAGCCTTTCCAGCATCCGCCTCATCCCCCAGTCGCAAATGCATTTTGCCGGCAGTCAGGTCGCAGCAGTCCGCCTGGCCCTCGAAACCTCGGAGGGTTCCCACTCAGTACCAAATTCATGGATCGTGCTCGACCAGATGCCTTCCGACGGCGAGGGCTCCGTCGACCGGAGGCGCCTCCAGACATGGATCCAGAACATCAACGAAGACATGTACCACCAGATCTCCAGCCTCGAGTCTCATGAGCTCTTCCAGGAGCCCCTCACCGAGATGGAGCGGATCCTGCAAAAGACCGTGAGCAATGTTCTCAGGATACCGCAGCGACAGGTCGGCATGAACTTCTCCTTTAGCCAGCTCGGCGGTGACGACATTTCCGCCATGATGCTGGTTGCCGCGTGCCGAACAGAATCCATCACCGTAAGAACGGAGGACGTCGTCTCTTGCGCATCACTCGGCCAATTGGCCACACTCGCGCACCGGAAAAGACAGCCTAGCACGACGTGGAATGAGGAGTCGCTCGAAGGGTTCAAGCTGTCGCCAATACAACAGCTGTACTTTGACACGGGCATCGGCGGACGCATTGAGCAGCGGTTGGCCGCGAACGGTGGCTACCGTTTCAACCAGAGTCTCCTCCTCCGCGTCAAGAACAATTCGACTCTCGAAGACGTTCATGCCGCGATTGAGACGGTGGTCGGCCATCACTCAATGCTACGCGCCCGATTCCGCCCCAGCGTCGACGGCTGGACGCAAAGGATCACACCCAATGTTGACGACTCGTACGGATTCCGCTACCATTCTGTAAGCACAACGAAAGAAGTCCTGGGAATCGTTGCCGAGTCGCAAGCCAGCATCGATATTGAGGCCGGCCCTGTCTTTGCCGTCGACCATTTCCGCACACACGATGGTCAGCAACTAATCTACCTCCTCGCCCACCACCTCGTCGTGGACATCATGTCGTGGCGCATCATTATTCACGACCTCGATGAACTGCTAAGGCAGGGCACATTATTCTCTGAGCGCTCGATGCCTTTCCAGACCTGGAACGAGCTCCAGGAACAGTACATTTGTGACAACCAGGATCAACTGGCACTCCCTTACCAACTTGCCACCGGTCAGTACAGCTATTGGGGACTCGAGGACTCACTCAACACTTACAATGAGATCGCTGTCGCAAGCTTCACCCTCACGCCCGAATTGACCGCCATCCTTCACACAGCATGCAGCCAGGTTTTCAGGACAGACATGTCCGACATCTACATGGCCGCACTGATGCTCTCATTCAGCCAAACATTCCATGACCGTCAGACTCCGGTAGTATGGAACCAGGAGCACGGTAGGGAACCCTGGAATCAAGACATCGACATCACAGAGACCGTCGGCTGGTTTACCTCTCTCTGCCCGGTCGCACTCCAAGTCGACATGGCCGATGACTTTCTCAACATTTTGCGTAAGATGAAGGACACGAGGCGATCAATACCTCGGCGCGGCTGGAACTACTTCGCATCAAGGTATTTCGGGCCCGACGCCTCAACACGCAGCGCCGAGGGCTGGCCGTTCGAGGTCATGTTCACCTACGCCGGCTCGGTTCAGCAACTGGAACGAGAGAAGGGCGTCCTAGAGCAACTGACCATTCCTGGAAGGCTATTCTCGACAGGCGCCTCCGACATTGGCCCGGATGTCTGCCGAATCGCCCTCTTTGAGGTCTCCGCCATGGTCGACCGAGGAGCCGCGTCAGTCCAGATCGTGTACAACCGCAACTGCAACCACCAGGACAAGATTTCGGAATGGATCCAGACCTACGAGCACCTCCTCTACGAGGCTATCGGCCGATTGAGGTACCGCGCACAGGAGCTTACTTTGTCCGATGTGCCGATGCTTGACACGACCTACGAGGGCCTTGCGAAGCTCAACACCGATCGTCTGGTCGCCCTGGGTCTTACCAGCGCTAGGGACATTGAGGACGTCCTCCCGGTCACGGCACTGCAGCAAGAGATCCTCATCAGCCAAACCCAGGACCTGGAAACCTGCCACAACCATGCCATCTACGAGTTCTCCTCACCCAACGGGGTTCTTGCGGACCAGGCTCAGATCTGCTCTGTGTGGCAACAGATTGTGGCGCGGTACCCGGCCCTGAGAACAGTCTTCATTGACAGCATCTCCGACAACGGCCTCTTCGACCAAGTCGTGCTGAGAAAGTGTTCGCCCGAAATGCTCTTCGTCGACGCCGAGGCGGGCACAGACCCCGTGGACCTCCTCAATGCGTTGCCTCCCATGAGCGCGACCCCGTACAACCCCCGCCACCGGGTGTCAGTCTGCAAAACCGAAGCAAGTACCTTCTTGAGGCTCGACATCAGTCATGCGCTCTGTGATGTAAGAAACCTTAGCCCCTCCATGCCCGTCTCACTCACTCATTCTTATAGGCCTTGAGTCTCCAAAACATCATGTGGGACCTGAAGCGGATGTACAACTCGAGCAAACTGCCCATGAAGATCCTCGACCCGTCGCACGCCGCCTGCGTTCAGTACGTTTTCTCCGCGCGCCAGGAAAACAGCCTCAACTTTTGGGTCGGCCGCCTGCAAGAGACACAGCCATGCCTGTTCCCGCGCCTGATGTCCGTCACCGAGAGCAACATGCAGCACACATGCTTCTCCATCGACCTGCCCATGGCCCAGATTGACGAGTTCTGCCGGTCCCAAGGAATCAGCCGCTCGACCGTCGTTCGGATGGCTTGGGCCCTTGTTCTGCGAGCATTTACCGGCTCGACCCAGGTCTGCTTTGGCTACCGATCATCGGGCCGAGACAGGGATGACGCTCCCGAGGGGCTGAACATGTCTGTTGGCGCCTTCGAGAACACCACGACCTGCACAGTCGGGCTCGAGAACTACAAGACTGTTGTCTCGGTTTTGAAGTCCGTCGAGGACGACGGCGTCGCCTGCCGTGTACACCAAAACGTCCCCATCTCGGAGATCCAGTATGCCCTCGGCCGCAAGGGTGAGAAGCTCTTCAACACCTGTCTGTCGTACCAGGAGGAGCCTCATGAGCTCAAGAGCAGATTCAGCTCCACGCGACCGCCGATGAGGCTGTCTTGCATTCAGGCCTTCAATACCCCCGACTACGACGTGACCTTTTCATTGACACTGGTCAACGGACAGCTCGTGACGGGTGTCTCTCACAGAGTCATGACTGCTTCCCAGGCACAGAACCTAACCAACACTTTTGGTCGCGCCGTCATGTCTATTCTTGGGACCGCCAACGGCCCCGTCAGCGGCATTGATCTCTTTACCGACCGAGACTACGCGCAGCTGCTGATCAGTGAATGGGAGACAGACAAGGCGAACGAGTCTCATGGATGCGTGCATGCGCTCATCTCACAGCAGGCCAGGCTTCGCCCAGATGCCCAGGCTGTTTGTGCGTGGGACGGCGATCTTTCCTACAAACAATTGGGCCGTGTGGTTTCGCGACTTGCGACTTACCTCGTGCAATGGGGAGTTCGACCAGGAGTACCTGTTCCGGTCATCTTGGACAAGAACCGGTGGGCGGTCGTCAGTATCCTGGCCGTACTGAAGTAAGTCGCCTCAACCCTTCACGTTCTGCATAGCTGACATAGTTAGGGCCGGTGGCTGCTTTGTGCCCATCGACGCAGAGGACAGAGCCAACGTTGAGACCTTCACCCGCCAACTCAGCCCAAAGATCGTCATTGCGACTGACATGACCTGGAAGTACCTCGAGTCAGTCGTCGATGGCGTTGTCGTGGTTGATGACACTTTGTTCAACGTCAACTTCCCGCTGGAGTCGCCTCTCCCCATGGCCGCACCCAACGACGCGGCATGCATCCTCCTATCTCCCGGCTCGGCCCGCGGCAGAGATGCCAAGGGCATCATCTTCCACCACGCAGCTCTATCAGCAGCGTTCGTCACGCAGGGCCGCGCGCTGAACCTCGATTCCAACAGCCGCGTCATGCAGCTCTCTGCCTTCAACGTCGACACCGCTCTCATCGAGCTTCTGTCGACCCTTGTCCACGGCGGCTGCGTATGCGTGCCGTCCAGCGTGGAGAAGACGAGCGATATCGTCGGTGCCGCTCGCAGGATGGACGTGAACTGGAGCTACATGACGCCCGTCCTGGCCAGGAAGATGACTCCCGCCGCGATTCCCAGCTTGAGGACTGTTTGCTTCCGGACGCGCCGCCTGGACGAGGACACCTGCGCTCCCTGGCTCGATAAGACCAAGGTTCTTCTCGCGTACGGTGCTCCCGACATCTGCCCTCTTGGTATTTCTGTCCTGGAAGTGCAAAAGGCCGGTGACCTTACGCGCGTTGCGCGACCGTTCTTGGGAAGATTCTGGATCGTCAACCCCGATGATCATCGGAAGCTGATGCCCATCGGCGCAATTGGAGAACTTATTATCGAGAGCCCGACCCTCGCACACCGATTCGTCCCAGGCCAGCCGCTTGCTCATTTGCCGCAGGACTCTGATCTTTCACTTGAAGATGGCAAGCCCAAGACGCGCTACTTCAAGACGGGCCATCGCGTCCGGTATATGGAAGACGGCATGCTTGACTTCGTCTCCAGCGGCCGTGACGACGTCGAGATCAACGGACTGGTGATCCCTGTCGCTCAGGTCGAGCAGAAGCTCCGTCGATGCCTCGGTCAGGGCATTGACCTTGCCGTTGACTCAATCATCACCCGCGATGCGCAGCCCGCGCTTGCAGCCTTTGTCGAACTTGGCGAGAAGCTTTTCGAAGGATCGGACGACTTGACCAGGATCACCATCACGACCAGGGAACGCACCTACATTGCGAAGAAGTTGATTGAGTCCTCGTTGGGTACGGGACTTCCACCGCACATGATGCCCACCATCTTTGTGCCCGTCAGACATCTCCCCGTTACCCCGTCGCTGAAGGTCAACCGCCGCAAGCTTCAGAAGATGGTCAGCTGGCTGTCGCAGGAGCAGCTGCTGGCTCTTTCATCCGTCCCATCCCCCGACGAGGTGCGCACGGTCGGCATCAAGCCTCTACCATTGACCCAGGTCGAGGAACGAATGCGCTTCATCTGGGCCAACCTGCTCGGCATTGATCCATCAACCATCCGCGGCAACCAGAGTTTCCTCTCGCTTGGCGGTGAGACCTTCCTTGCCGGCCAGCTTGTTGTCGAATGCCGCAAGCAGGGGCTCATTATTGGTCTACCCGACGTCTTGCGCGGTGCGACCCTCACCGACCTCTGCCAGGGTATCACTCTCAGTGCCGAGTTCGCCATGGATCCTGTCGAGGCCCAGTCAAGCGCTCCCTCTGTCGGATCTGCCTCGGACATGCTCTTTGAGGAGCAGTTCATTCACGACGTCATCGTCCCCAAACTCGGAGTTGAGCGCGACGCCATTAACGACGTGGCCGAGGCTTCTGCGACTCAACTCAAGTTCCTCGAGACTGGTCTGTTGAAGGGCGGGTCCAGCCTAACCTACTTCACATTCAGCTTCACCGGAGCCATTCAGTCAAAGAAACTCGAGGCCGTCTGTTTCTGCCTTGCTAAGATCCACCCGATCTTAAGGACCGCCTTTGTAACGCACGAGAGGCGAGTGTACCAGGTTGCGCTCAAGTCCTTCGTCCCCGAGTTCAAAAGAATCGAGGTCCCCACGTGGAGAGTGTCGAATATGACCGAGAAGATGATTAAGAGGGACCAAGCAGCACCTTTCTCGCTTGACACACCGATGACCAAGTTCTTCTTCATCGACGCCGGCAAGCAGTCTAACCTTGTCCTGAGACTTTCCGGAGCTCAGTACGATGATGCATCCATTTCGCTGTTGCTGCAGCACCTCAAGAGCATCTACATCGCTCCGTCCTGCCCGCCAAGGAGAGCGACGTACTTCGACTTTGTGCGCTCCGCGCAGTTATCCCATGTGGCTGGTGCCATGGACCACTGGACTTCCCTGCTCGACGGCGCCAAGATGACGCAAGTCATTGCACACGTCAAGCCGCCTGCGCTGAGCAACAACGTCAAGACCGTCAAGCAGAACGTCTCGGTCATGTCCCTCGCCAACCTCGGCATCTCTTTCGACACCGTTGTCAAATCAGCCTGGGCTATGGTGCTTGCTAACCTGTCTGGCTCAGGAGATGTCCTCTTCGGTGAGGTTGTCGAGGGACGCCACCTGCGGATCGCTGACGGCTCCGATGTTTCCGGTACTCTCGGACCCGTGTCCAACGCCATCCCAGTCCGCGTCCGCTTTGCCGAGACACTGAGCAGCCCCCTCGAACTTCTCAAGTACGTCCACGGCCAGCGCGTCATGAGCATTCCTTTCGAGAACATGGGCTGGCTTGAGGTCGTTGAGAAGTGCACCAAACTGCCCTACTGGACGCGCTTCAGCACCGTCGTGGAGCACCGCCACCAGGACGCCGCCAAGGAGGCGGCCATCTTCAACCTCGGAACCATCAAGTGCAAGTTCAACATCCACGAGCCCTCCAGCCGGGATGTCTTTGATCTGCACGTCATCTCTACCCAAGAAAACTCCAGCTGCGGCGAAATCTCCGTCACATATTGCGAGAACCGCATCCCCAGCATGTTCGCCCATGAAGCTTTGAAGTCACTGTGCTCTACCATCGAGCTGCTGACCTCCGTCTCCATGCTGCACCCGCTCATCCCCTCGACTTCCGACTACTCCGCTGTCACGCCCCAGATCCCCCTCCCGCAGATCGACATGGAGCCGAAGGCAACCAACGTCGGCGCCAGCTTGTCTGAGGAACACCGGACAGCGGTCCAAAAGACAATCTCCAAAGTCTGGACTGACATCCTCGACCCGCGCTCCCTCGGCGTGCCCGAGGACCAGCTCCCCAACGCCGCCTTCTACGATCTCTGGGGCAGCATGATGCCCGCCTCGCAGCTTGCGCACGCCCTCAGCCAGGAGCTGCCGAAGCTCGCCATCCCGGGCGCGCACAACCTCACCATCTCCATGGAGGAGATCATGGCGCACCCCACCATGGCGGAGCAGTTCGAGCTCGCGGCGCGCAAGATGCGGGACGCGAAGCGGAGAACCATCTCCGACGTGTTCTCGCACAAGTCCAAGTCGCACCCCGCCTGGGGCCGCGGGCTGCGCAAGCTGACGACGACGGTCATTTCCCAGAAGTCGCACGAGCGCAGTCTCAGCAGCACCAGCGCCAGCTCGTCCAGCTCGCTGGACATTTACCGCAGCACCGCCGCCGCGCAGCAGCAGCAGCAACCGCAGCAGCCGTTCATGGACTCCATCGCAGAGATTACGAGCGGCGGCGGCACGCACTCGAGCGTCGGCTCGCCGCAGACGCTCATCAACACTCCGCCCGTCGAGCTGGACGTGCCCTCCCGCCGGCCGCAGCTGAGTCTGGCGGTTCAACATGACGGGAGCAGCATGGAGAGCATGACGACGGGCAGCTCGCGCAGCGACGACGATTACCACGCGGTCGAGCGGGAGCGCGAGGGCGAGGACACGGTGAGCCCGCTGAGCGCGTCGACGCTGGCGACGCCGGCTACTGCGACGTCTCCCGAGGGGAACAAGATTCGGAGGAAGGCGGGGAGCGTGTTTAGCAGGATGAGCAGGATCGGGCTTGTTAGCCCCGTGAGCGTTGCCGGGTCCAAGTTGGGCTTGTAATTGTATACCTTAATGTAACGTACGTTCTCTCTTTGATGGAAGACAAAACAGCGAGATTGGGATGGGTTTCATTTGTTTCATTATTCTTATTTTTTGGAAGACGGCGAGCAGATTGTCGTATGGCATCATGATATCCAATACAATTGGCTTTTTCTTTTATTTAAAAGGTTCTAGCTGTATGATTATACTGGGTGATTTCGCATCTCATGTGAGCCCTCCCTCTACGGTCTCGTGCCCGGAACTTTTTCATGCTCAAGTGTTTGAATCGCGAGTAGTACGAAGGCCATGTAAGGAGGCCGGAGAATACTCTTCTTCGTGACTGAGGCTTGTTATATTAAGGGTCGATTTGACCCTCTTCCGCTGTTGATGCTGTTGCCGTCTTGTATCACCTCGGCTTGAGTACGCCACCTGTGTATGCCGCGTCGCAAAGTCGGATGTAATAGCGTCATGACCGTCAAGTTAGAGTTATGGATCTAGGCGCCTTGCTCAATGTGAAATCCGAGGTGTCCCGCCTTGGGATTGCGTTTGCTTAGGTTAGGTTGTCGGAATACATTGAGGGAAATGACTGACTTTGATAACGGCTCAGAGGAGAGAGCAAAGGGAAGAGCGATCGAGGACTAGGATGCGTGTTTACTCTGCGCAACTCATTTGGAGCGAAGCTTCTAGGGCGTAGGCGAAGCCGGCTCTCCGCCGACACACGGATCCGTGAACGGCTTTGCCCCTCTATCTACTGGGTGTTCAGCCTAGGTAGATGAAAATTTTAAAATTATCTGAATCGCCTTTTGGATATTAACTCCCAGGTTATGTTTGAGCTTGAAGTGGCGTTTCTAGTAGAAATAAATAAGACCGGGGTCAGGCCGGAGTCAGGCCGGAGCATTTAGGCCACCTCGGAGCCCACGCGACCCGGAGCCCACAAGCGGGAGCCCGCCTCGACAACCAGTCCCTGCTCTACCAAAACTACCAAGTAACCGGCCTGAATGTTTGAAATTGTCCGAGTGGGAGTGTCCAAAATACACGGAGTAGCTTACCGTGGTGGCATTCATTTCCCCGGTTGTTACCACACAGATGCGATAGCTTACAGCACGAGGGCGAGGCCGCGGGAGTATCCAGCCCCGTCTTGGTCGTGGCGCTGGAGACAGGCTGTATCCTCAAACTCGACATGCCGAGCGTGAGCAATGATCTAGACTCCGGCCGTCATGGTCGAGTACAATGCAAGCGACTGACTGCAACGTGAACCTTGACGCGCGGTTTGAATCAGGACTATATCCCATCGGCTGCCGCATCATCCCAGAAACCCCCGGTGCGGAGTACAGCCAATCAAAGTACACTATCTTGTTATATAGATTCTTTTTAGACGAACTAAAATACAAATCCATTTACCCCTAATTTAGGTTAAAATGGAAGCATATTGCGAGTACGACTTTTTGGCGTCATGTGACAGGCGATGGGATAAACCAAGGTACCCTCGCCGGCTGCGTGCTTTCGCCTTCGGTTTACACGAGAATGCTCTGCTCATACGGTCAACATGGATTTGATGTTGAAAGCCGCCCCCCGCTACACTCGTTTGGGATAGGAAGTTGCGCGTCAATGTCTAAATCTGGAGAAAGGCGCCGAGGCAAGGACGTTCTTTTCGTTCAGGTTACCCTGCATTATCGCAAACATATTCACCACGATGGGTCATTCGGAATCGCACCCTCGAGCTCTCAACCCTGCTAGGGCCTACGAGCTAGTCGAGGCGAAACTTTAGCCGGAGCCTTTGCTGGCCATTTCGACGAGGGATTCTGCACTTCAGGTACCGTCGGCATTTGAAGTCTGTAGCGAATACGACTCCAAACCTGAACACCGCATGTTCTAACCCGGCTTTGAGAAGGATGGATTTTCCCCTGAAGGAGGCAGATCGTTGTTTGGAAAAAGAATGAGAACACGGTAAAAGCGAGAGTCACGAATCAGATCCAGGTGTCCCAAGACCGTGGAATCGGGTCTGAGAAAGGGCATGAGTCGAGTGAGTTGCGCTGTCGCATTAGTCAGTTTGAGTTCGAACCTGGGAAGGTTTTTTCTTTTTTCCCTCCGTACCTTATAACCGGTAATTTATAGTCTTTGGAGTTGTGGAGGAAATGAAATCGCATTAACAGGAAAGAGATTTTTTTTTGGCGCCCCCCTGTATATACCACCGCACGATTCATACTGCCCGATGTTGTTGTCAGACGACTGAATACACTGAAATCTGATTATAAATAGGGCGATATTCCTCCCTCGTCTAGACTGGGAGTTGCGGCAACTCTTTGTCAAGTCAGAAGGACTGAAAAGGAGACACAATCATCTTTACATCGACCACCTCTACATTATCTCCCACCTCAGTCAAGTCAAAATGTTTTCTCTCCCCACTCTCAAGCTCACCGTCCTCGCCCTCCTCGCGAGCACCTCCCTCGTCGCTGCGGCCCCCAACATGTCGCCCAAGGACGACATCCTGGCCCAGCGCGACCCGCAGTCTTGCGCTGGCTGCCCTCCGCGCGGAGCGCCCTGCTTCAACGCCTGCGCTCCTCGCGGCTGCTGTTAGACCAGCGGCACTCGCCAACGTACCTACCAAAAACTACGCCGTCGGGTATTTTGTGAGCTGGGCAGCGTGGATGTAGAGAGAAGGACCATGTTGGGTTGCCCTTTTGGGGGTTTGAGCTTCAAAATGATTCTGTGCTTTGATGCTGGCCCTGTCACACGAATTGCGGCAATGCAAGTGGAAAGCTGATGGTCCAGGGCTTCGAGAGATGGGGACTTGATTGGGTTTGGGCTGTCATAGCTGACCAACTAGGGATTATATATCTTTTTCCTTAATAGAGAAAGTTTATCCCAACGAGTGCCAGAGTACAGTTGAACATACTTAGACTCAGTACCAGGATGCCTGCAGTAACCTCGCCGCCGTCTGTTACTATTATTTCATCCCCATGAGCGATTCTCCAATACAAGACGCCGTGTGAGATCAAGGGGCGCCTTCTTGTGCATATCTCCCGGTCACATAACACATGCATTCATTCTTGAGTTACGAAGTCTGCTTCTAAGGAGTGAAGCCTTTAGTCAAGTGGATTCCTGCTCTGCTATGCTCATGTATAGGAGAGTGAATGGGAGTTTCCAATAGGTATGGCCGCATGCAGTGGTTTCGTGGCCACAATAACTCCTAAGAGCATTTCCGAAAAGGGTATCTCTAGCAATCACAAACCAAACGCCCGTCTTAACCTCAAGGCCCGTAGCCCAGAACACTCCTGTCCATCATCCTGCCCTGACCATCATCATAACTCTCCATGCCATACAGAGGCAAGTCGACCTGCTGCGCCCCGAACAGCTCCATCCCCGGCTGGATCGCAGGCGGTGCAGGGAGACCGTAAGTCTGGGGGAACTCAAAGGCCGGCTCTAGCTCCTTCGACGGCTCCTGCGTCTCCGGGTATGGAATCTCGGATAAGAAGTCAAAGTCAAAGTCCGGAATCGCGGAGTCTCCCCCGAAGATGTCCAGAGGGTCGGGAACCTCTGGCGTCGTCCCCTGCGTTGTCATCGTCGACGGCGACGTGTCCGTCGTGGCGACGAAAGACGAGCCGCCGGTCTCGCAGCCCGACGCGCTGGGAGACGGGTCCTCGGCGCCGCGCTCCTTGTTTTCGAGTTGCTGGTACCCCTTGAAGAGCGTGAGCTGGAGGTTTCGCGCAATCTCGATGACTTTGTGCCGCATGCCCTCCTCCACGAAGCTCAGCTCGCGCTCGACTTCCTTTTCGAGCTGCCGGCGGACCAGGGGCGGGAGCTCGCGGCGGAGGTAATCCTCGTAGCCGCCCAGGTTCGTCTTGGCATCCTCCGTGTTGTAGTCTGCGGGTCGTTAGTTATGGACCTTAGGTAGCTTAGAGACGGATACGGTGCTTACACGGCGACGGGATTTCACGTTCCCTGACGTCGGGGAACAGGATCTTGTAGGCCTGCTTCCACTTCTCGGCCTCCGTGAGCTCCTTGGCGGTCGTCTTCTTGCGGGATCGGAGCTTCTTTTCTTGGTCCTGCGTGATACCGTCGAGAACCTCGGGCTCGCGGACCTCGCACGGGTCGGGGGAGCGGGCGTGGGTCTGGAGGTGTGACTGGGTCTCGAACGGCTGGTTGCAGCGGGGGCAGGAGAACTTGGGCAGCGAGTGTTTGCGGTAGATGTGTTCCCTGGGTTATGGTGAGCAAACGCCGGCAAGAGGGTGGGGGGAGGGGACATACTTGATGCGGTGGACGTGGTCCCAGCCCGGGCCACAGCACGGCCGCTGGTTCTTGTACTTTCTCGGGTTGTGCTTGAAGAAGGGGCACGCAAGCTTTGCGCCGCTGGCTTCATCTTCCTGGACTCTTGGGAGCTTGGGCCGAGGCGAGCGGTTCCCGTCTCCGTCTTGGTCTTCATCATCCTCGTCTTCCCTGTCGCGAGCTCTATCACTTTTCGTGAATCGCTTAGGCTTGTGGCCGTCGGAAGAACGCATCCCCGCACTGCTGGAAGCACCCCAAGAAGCAGAAGCAGAAACATTTACTAGTGGCGGCAGCGGCCGTGCTGGCCGTGCTGCTCGATACATAACAGCACCTGCCGAGGAAGATAGGCGTCTTGCCCTCGTTGGCGCTATGGAAACGTCTTTCTTGTCCTTTGAGGGCGGGACATGGCTTCTTGTTAAGCTTTCATTTGGCGAGAGGGAAGGGGAGAACGATGCCAATGGAGGCTCAAAGCCGTGTCCGGGGGCGAAGACTTCCTCGTCTTCATCGTCTTCGTCTTCCTCGTCGGCTGCCAGCTGACTCTCCAGACTTTCAGCGCGCACTGCCGACTTCGTCATCCTCTTCCCTAACAGCGAGCGTGGAGAGAACCGGGAAGCAAGAGACGGAGCGGGGGGCGTTTGGGGAACTGGGAAATTCTCTGCCTCGGCCATTGCCGGCGCCGCGGCCGCATCCAGCAGTGACCCCTCAGACTTGGTTTTTCTGGACTGGTTTGAAGCGAACTGGGTGCTTCCTGGCGGAGGGGGCCGTTGATGATGTCTTGTCGGCCGTCCTCGTCCGGGCGGAGAAGAGTATGAAGAGGGTGCGAGAGAGGGCGCCAGGTGTGTCGCACCATCGACGTCGAGTTTGTTGGTCGTGGGAGGTATTCTCGGAGCAGCGACCAACCCTCTCCGGGCTTGCAAAAAGTCAGAAGTAAAGGACTTGGCTCTAAAGGACTGGGCTCTAGGAGCCGGTGCCGCTCTCGCAGCAGATGGAGATGCCGCTTCAAGGGGTGGAAGTCGCGGCGGGGTTGCCTCTTTTTTGATCTTCAGCTTCACGTCCAGCCAGTCCATGAACGAGGACATGACCTTGTCGACCATGATTTCCTGGACCCTCTTGGGCTGGTCGCCAATGTCATTGGGGGCCTCATCGTCGCTGCTGGTGTTGGACTCGTCTGTGTCGCCTTTCTTCTGCGATCTGTCCCGCATGGTACTTGACAGTGCCGGTGAGCGTTCTGTGGTTGATGGTTCCTGAGTTTTGACTTTGATGGAATTTTCGATGGGATTTTCTAACTTGATCGTAGTCTCGGCTTCGGCAAGGTCGAGGTCCAGGTCCAAGTTATCAATCTGCGGCAACGAAACAAATTCAGCCTCGAACATGGACGTATCAATTTCATTGGTGTTAGCCTCCAGCAGGTCACTGGCGGCGTCGCGGCGACGGTCATCCTCATCGGAAGTGCTTCCGTCGGCAGAGGCCGGGGCCTTGCCTTTCGGCGGCGGAGGGCCCATGGTGGTGGCTAAGGTACCTAGGCAAGGTACCGTGTCCGGAGCGGGGTTCGGTCAGGGCGAGCAAAAGTCGACCAGCTCGTCAACTGAGAGCCCTGTGAGAGTCGCTTACTGCAAAAGATACGCGCTCCGGATGACAATGCGGACCGGAGTGGATGACGGTGAGCGAGGTGCGGTCGACAGATTCGGGGCGGGCGGCTTATGAGGGCGGATTGAGCGGCGTGAGTTTTGCGCGAGCGCGTAAAACTCGGGGGCGCACTGCGGCTGAGGGCCCCACCTCACTTGGCCGAAGCGGCCCCCACTTGGTTTCCCCGCCGTTGGCTCCCGTCGGCCGTGCGGCGCAGGTGCGGCGGATAGAGTGATGTACCCAGGTACACTGTAAGGTACCTTACCTAAGTACCTACATCAATATGGGAAGTAGGTAGTCAATGTCGGTTGAGCGAAGAGAGTTGGCGACGAGAAGGATCAGCAGACGCAGGTTCAAGTCAGTACTTTGTCTCGCAATGCAACAGAACTTTTGCATATTTAAATGAGTTATCTGAGGACCACATCCGACGAAGACGAGCATATTATATTGTTCTCAATCTAGCTCGCTCGAAAGAGTCCAAAACCAAAGTTTGACATCATGAGCACCAGCAGCAATGGCCTATCGTCACACACTGGTGACAGGTACCTTGGCTCCTTTTCTACCTTGCCCTGCTTCGCGCTCCTCCCGGGCACCGAACTGACGAGGATGAGGGCCCCGATCATTGAGGAAACAGAACGGTCTCTGAGGATATACATGTTCCTGGATGATGGCGATGCTCTGCGTATGCCACGCATGGTGTGTTCAAATGCTGTGGACGGGGCGTCGACATCCAGACCCGCGGCTTCGGTGGCACGGCTGGCGCAATATCTCGACAGTTGGGACGCGAGGTGGAAAGCCTCGCAAGGGCAAAAGTGGTGGCAGATCGAAAGGTCAAATATCTTAGTCTAGGTACCAGATTGGTTGTCTTTAGGCGAATATAACCTTGAGTCATGGAAGTTGAAATTCTGTTTGTCATCGCTGGGGAAAGGCTCGCAAAGAGGGAAATTTAACAGAGTTATTAGTGGGGGTAACCTTGGACACAGCGGGGCGTTTGTGGGGGAAACGCCCAAAGGGCGCCAGAATGACAACCAGCCACGGGGCGTTAGGCTCTGTGGGCGCCCTTCAGAGGCGCCCTGTGCAAGGCGTCTTTGACACCCTGCCGCGCTAGAGCAGCGCCTTAAAAAGTGGAAGGGGCCGCCCATCTTAAGAGACGGGAGGGAAGGAGCGAACGAAGGAGGACGCAGCAAGTAAGGTAGGAAGGAACAGACCTGCGGTTGCCCTTTCCTTAATACAAACACCATTTGCCTAAGGTACCTAGGTACCTTATGGAATATTCTCGTCGCGTCTCAGACTCGGCAAACGCAGCAGCGGTATCGGTATCGGCATCGACCTCGCCTCGTCTTTCCACTCTCGAAAATCGCTATCGCCACGACCTCACCAGCTCATTTCGGGCTCGACCGCCGATATCTCTCCCGCGCCGAACACCAACCACCGACGCCCCCAATCTCCATCCCCCGCAAACAACCCCGACCCGGGAGACGAGGAGTCGAGCTGACATCCTCTGGAGAGTGATCAGATCCTATGAACGCCAACACGTTCCGCCACGCGGCACAGCGTCCTCGCCGAGGAGAACGCACTCAATCCGGCTAGACGCCCACCCCAAGGTTTCCCGACGACCCCTACGCCGAGAGATATCACGCAAAAACGAGCCAGCCATCCCCAGCTGCCACCGCCCATGATACCTTGTCACCTGCTGTTCTGGGTCGCCTGGCGTTATCTTCGTGCGAATCGCCCAGAACACCCCCAAGCACCCCAAGACCGACCGCAGCACCTCATTTGACAGGGCCCTGTCTCCCAAGATTGATTGCCCTTTAGCCTGTGCCACCACCGTTACCGGCCTGGGCGTGGGCGATTGCTGGACGGGCGCTGCTTCGAGAGATAAGACATGTCGCTTGGCTGTCTTGGGGTGACTGCTGGCCACGCACGTATAAGATGACCGGGACGCCGACACTCCGCCCAACAACACCAAATACACCGCTTTCTACCCCAAAGACACCACCCACAGGACACATAATCCTCGGGAACACAATGGGACTAGAAACACGCGCGGTACACATTGCAGAAGGCACGATGGCCAAGGTCCAAGGGAGTGGTAGGTAAAAACACTCGTGGTATCTTGATTATGCTAAAAATGCACTAGACAGAGGAACATATGTTCCAGTAGACACACCGCCAAGTGGTGGGTCGTCTACATTAAAATGTACACGGAACGGCAACGCCATGCCCTCGGCGCTGCGCAAACGCAGCCCCAAGTTTACTAGGTCTCCGCACGCTCAACACCACCCGATTACCAGATGGTCTTGAGGAAGCGCTTCCAGGCGGGCATGGCCGCCAGACGCGCGCGGTAGGCGTGAATCTCGTCCCAGTCAAGCTCACGTCGGCCAGTGTCGACATCCATCTGCGAAGTACGGAGCCAACCGGTACGCTTCCAGGCGAAGCCTCCAATCCAGAAGATAATGACGACGGGCAGAGCAAGGTACGACTTGAAGAAGCCTTCGACATCGTTCAGCTCGTCCTGGCCGGGGGGTGCAATAGCGGTGTAGAACTATTTCCTAACGTTAGCATGAGTCTCTCTTCCGAGGGTGGCAACGAGCATACCTGAGCAGCGAGAACGACGAAGCAGAGGAAGAGTCCAATCCAGGAGCCGACGGTGCCACCGATGGCCTGGAAAGGGATCTCGTCAACAGTGTGACCGTGGTAGGCCCACGCCTTGCGGAAGCGGATGTGCGCCAGGCAGATAGAGCCCCAGGTGAAGACAGCGGCAAGACCCGAGAGCGCCAACAACCAATCAAACACAACCGGACCGTCGGCGCTGAGGTTGACAAAGGCCAGAGGGCCAAAGACAACAATGGCCAGGACAGAGGGCAAGGGACGGCCGGAGCGATCGATGAAGGTGAAGATCTTGGGCGCATAACCCTGCTGGGCCAAGGCCGTGAGAGTACGCGATCCTCCGTACACACCCGAGACACCGATAGACAGAACGGACACGAGAATGACGACGTTCATGAAGTGGTCGAAGCCCTTGAGGCCCGCGTACTTGCCGACGAGCACAAAGGGAGATGCCTTGACATCGGAGTAGGAGGACTCGGAGAGCAGCGCGGGGTCGTCAGAGGGGATCAGCAGACCGACAAAGAAGAGACCGAGGATGTAGAAGAGGGTGATACGCCAGAACACCTGCTTGATGGCGCCAGGCAGCGACTTGACGGGGTTCTTGGCCTCAGCGGCGGCGAGACCGACCAGCTCAGTTCCAGAGAAGGAAAACGCAGCCGTGACGAAGACGGAGCAGAAGCCCTTGAAACCGTTACGGAAGGCACCGGGGTCGTACCACAGCTTTGCGCCCTGGTACTCGCTGTATCTGCCGCTGGACGGACCCCCACCGAGCACGAGGACGAAGCAGATGATCATGAAGACGATTGTCGCACCAAGCTTCAGGCAGGATGACCAGAACTCCTCCTCGGCGTATCCGATGGAACCGAAGATGTTGATGATGATGATGGCGATGAGGAAGATGGTGATCCAAACAGCAACGCTGATCGTATCATTCCAGTATCCGATAACGAGACCGCAGACTGTCAATTCGAGAGGTAGAACAATGGCCCACTGGAAGACGTAGTTATAGCCCATGGCGAAACCCCAGGACGGATCGATGAAGCGGGTCGAGTACGTGTAGAAGCCACCGGAGACGGGAAACATGACAGCGAGTTCACCAAGGGCATACACTAAGGTTGGTCAGCTTGTGCGCTTTTTCGGTCACGGTCTGGTCGCAGCACTTACCGACGTTGAACATCATGACACCAACGAGCAGGAAGTCGATGAAGAGAGAACCAGGTCCCTACACACATCAAGTCAGCCACCATTCGCCAGCAAACATTGCCTGAAAACACTTACACCCTTGCTGAGGGCACCACCAGATCCGACGAAGAAACCAGCACCGATGGAACCACCGATGGCAATCATGTGCAGATGGCGCTTGCTCATGGCTCGGTCGAGCTCGACGATACCACGGCCATATTCGCGCTTCTTGAACGACTCAAAGTTCAAGCCGTTACGGGTTGCCCAGCTGTCCTCGCTGATGTCGCCGCGGACAGCCTTTCCACTGCCGCTGTCGTATCCGGGAAGGCTGCCGGTAGCCTTCTCATCGGCCTCGAGGACCTTGGTGGGGGTGACCCCGTCTTGAGCAGCCATTGCGATGTATCGTGAAGGCTGGTGTTACTCAAGACCACGAGGAGTAAACAGACTCGGAACGTCTGTTGTGGAATGAAAGGTGACGGGAGCAAGACCCGATGGGATATGAAAGAGAGAGAGGGATACCAAACCAAGTCAAGGCAGCTGGGACGGGGGGAGGTCGGGCCCTTATGAAGAAAAGGCAATTCAGATGAGAACCGGCGTGCAAGGACACGGGGTTCTTGTCAAGGGCGGCAAGCGGATCAGTTATGCATGGAAGGACGCTAGGTTGCACTCCGTTGACGATGGAAAATTACACACCAAAGGGAACGGCGGGAGGGTCCCGGGCTGGTCCTGATGAGCCTCTGGTCTCGTTCCGGCTTTGCCCCCCTCCCTCTCTCTCGACGGGCGAGAGACGCAGATCTTGGCAAGGACAGGCCATCCTGGACAACGACCCCGTTACTTGTCGCATACTATTGTGGTGGGATGGGGGCGATTTGGCTTTCGGGCGTGCTTCGAATACGTACCGTGGGTGAGCGGGAACGAGCGAAAGCTACACCGGCTGTCGAGAGCCTACTGGCCCAGTCGACAAGCTGAGGTGAGTTAGGCGGACAACTATCCGAGGTGCATGGCGCGCTAACGGGGGATCCAGGCGCGGGTGCAAGGCCATTTTGGGTCGACAAAGGGTACTTGCGACATGCAGTACTCGTAGGCGCAGTCGCGGTTGCAGCAAATGGGGGGTCGTTCGACGGCGACGACGAGACGGGGGAGAGGAGACGAGGAGACGAGGGCCACACCAGCCGGATTGGCAATCTGCTCTCCAGACTCCCCACCGCCAGCGCCCCATTCGGACGATTGAATATTTGGAGCGTGCAGATAGCGCCGGCGGTGCTGGTTGGCCAATGAGCAAGGTGTCACTTGAAGCCGTTAGCAAATGGCTCCGAAAAAGTGGCCGCCCCTCCGTTCTGCCACTGGCGCTGCCTCCTCAACGTTATCTGAGGATCCGGTCGACCCTCATCCCCTCGCCAGTGGAGTGGAGAGAGCACGAGTCTCTGGGACCGACTGGGATCGGGCTGTGTGAGGGGGGAATGAGAAAGGGCCAGCTCGAGGTCCAGGTCCAGGTCCCGGTTGCTGGAGACGAGTTCAGAGTCGAGAGGAACTGCCCGCCGGCAGGGATGGCACTCGAGTCGTTGGTTCTGCGCATACAACGCGGCTTGGGAGCGCCGACGTCGAAGAGGCTCACGCGAGAGAAAAACCTCTGCGGACAAGCCACCACAGCAAGCCCGGCCGCGGTTTACGCAGTAGGGTGGCAGCGGCTCTTCCAAGCTGGGCACGGCATCTACGGATACTGGCTGCTCCCTCTTGCGACCTTGCATCGCCAAGCACAGCTGGCCTGTTGGCTCAACCTGCTGCAGAGAGCTGGCTGGTCCGGGTATGCGTGTGGGTGGGCCGTGGCCGATCTTGGCCGCCCCAGGTTTCCCTCATCCTTGTACGACCCCCCGACGTCGTGCAGCAAGACTGGCAGCAGAGGTCCGGACGTCTGGCCTTGGGGTTCGACACTCGACAGTCGACGCCATCTTCTTAGCGTCCGTCCTCTCCAGCGCTAGCTGTCATCACGGCTCACGGCCTGTATCCCGCTTCGCTAGCCCCCGCGCAGCGTCATGGTTGATGATCCTGTCTGGCATGTTTTCTTTGCCTCTCTCATCGCACCCGGCGACGCCCACGAGCTTCTGGTTCCATGTCAGCCGACCGCCACAGGGTCTTTTTGGTGTCGCGTTTCGTTTCGATGTCGAGCGACCTGAGATGGAACATACTGCACGCCGCAGCCTGCATGGGAGCGTGGCAGATTGGGTCCCACACCCCCGGCTGATATCTGTCAGTGTCAGCAAGGTACACGACAGCACCGCGTCTTCGCCGGTGTAGGCCCTATCGCGGACACATCGGTTGTCATGATTGATCACCACATGCAATTGCCTGCTTTATTCTACTTTTCGATCCATCTAGCAACGCTCCAACCGGTCCCTCGGGTACGGCGGCGTGGGAGGACCATGCCCCTCCAGCGCCGTAGGACGAGGGGCGAGCAGAATTTCGCCATGACGTCTGGTGATGTGCTGATGCTTTGCGATAGGATACAGACGCAGCCGGAACCACCTGGGACCGACTTGACAGGTGGCGATGCGATAAGAGATGAGTGGTGCTGGTGCTCCCGGCTCATCCCATTTGCCGAACCTGTTTCGAACGAGCCATCAATGCGGCAGCTCGCCGCCCCCGACCAACTGCCAGCCTGTGCCACAGGGACGTGATTCTTTCTCTTGTTCGCCAATCCCGTTGTCTGCGCCGTCACTTTAGAACACTATTCCTGGCTGGTTGTAGCACTGTAGTGTAAAGTGCCGTCTCGAACTAGGGCGGCTGGCATGCACATCCCAGCCAGCGGCATTGCCTCAAGGGCAGATTAGAGCCTTCTCTCGAGCTTCTAGCGCCCTTCTATCGGCCCCTTGTGGCCAATCTCGTGCTCCCCGTCGCAGTTCGTCAATCTGAGAAAGATCAGAACCCTTCTGAGACTCCCGCGAGTCGCACACTCGAAAGCGCTGTATGCGTGAAGTCATTCAGCTCTTATCTATCACGCCGATATCAAACAAACGGATGTTCGAGACGGAAACGCTTATCTTGACGGGAGACCCAGAGACCCCAACGGACTGGACCACAATCAGGCGGAGCCCTCCAGGCTTTGGGCCGCCAGACCCAGTGGCCACCGTCTCGGAAGCCTCCCTGGGAAATTCTCCATAATAATTGGGGTGAACTCGGGGAAACCCCCCAAGAGTGTAAGGTGCCAACCCGGGCGAAGACGTGTCGGTCAGGGGAAACTTCATGTTCCCAAGGATGAGGCCGCAAGCGCGGGATTTGTTCCCCGTCCCAGGCACTGAAATGGCCGGACGCTGAGTGATGCCCGCGCTGCGCGTCACACGACTCAGTCGCAGCAGACCGCGACGCTTACTAGCAGGGGCGGCGGACGGGATGGGAAGCTGCCAGGAAGTCCCCAGTCCGTGTTGATGTCGATGGTTTTGGCTTTGCGTCCCTCAGCTTTACGCGGTGCAGCCACTCTGTCGCTGACTGTACAAGTCTCGATTTGATGACTGAAAATTCCTCGCAAAAGAAGCCATGCGCGAGTGATCGCAATGTCTAGCGCTCTCGGGCGGCATTTCACAGGTTCAAAGTCACCGACACTCGTCAGTCGCAACACCACCACGAACTCCTACAGTTGCCGGGGCGGCAGGCATTCACACAACCCACTTCGGCGGCGCGGCAGTCCTACGAGCCCCGTATTCAAAATTGCCCCGACCTGAGGGCACTCAAAACGGCAACGACTTCCTTGGTGCCCTCTTGGCTGGACCAACAAAGGCCTCCGCATATGCGTGTCCGCCATGCGACGGCACTCAGGCAACAGGCAAATCAGCGACAACAAGTCCGAGTGGTAGCAATACGAGCCCCAGCGCGTTGAAGGCTTTCTGGCTGGCAGCGTGGCAGCGGGAGGAATCCTCTCCCGCTGTGGCTGGGTGGAAGAGCGCCACGGATCCTGGAATTGTCACCCAATACCGAAAAGTGCGAGACGGTCGCTGCAATAAACCCCTCATCGCATGTGACGAGTGAAGCTATCCGCGCCGCCGTGTCATGATTCGCACTAGCGTCACACAAGCTGTGCCTCCAGACGCGTGAACTCTTTCGACGAACAGGTGTGGACCGTGGAGAGGACAGCTCGCTCGGCTCCTGTCGACTCGCTCCAATCCAAGGCGATGGATTAGCATCTTCTGGGGAAGCGTTGCGAGGTTCTCATTCGTGCAAGAATACGTTTCTCGTACGTAACAACTTGCGTTAGACGTTGGCCTCTGCTCTTCGCTTCTTATCTCCCCAAACTGTGGGCACCTGGCTGGGACGAGGGTCTCCTGCGTTCGGGCTGTCCGAAGTTGGCCGGTTGGGACCCGCCAGGGGGTCGTGTGCAATCTTATGTCGACTGCCCGCCCCTGGCTCCATAACAATTGATATCGGAAGTCGTTGGTGAGAGCTGTCGACAGGCAGTGTTGTATCCTATCATGAGGTGATGTACATCCGATATCAAGGACAGTTCCGAAGGCATCACAGAGTGATCAGCAAGGCGTGTAGGGCGTTTTTGACGGGTGCTAATGATTCAGCAGGCCTCTCCTGCTTTAAGACGGCCTAGGCTGGTCATTTGCTCGCTCGCGCGAACGCAACTTTCTGCGATGAGAGACGTGTCGTTGTCCTTCAATCGCCTCAACGTTGCCAGCTGAAAGACAGGCGTCGCGGGGTGACTGTGCCCAGGGCACGCGTATGCGCCGAGAGCGTCCATCCCGCTGCAGTCGAAGCTGAAAGGCGAGGCGACCGTGGTCCTTGACGATGACGCGCGCCCTGCCCTGCCGGTAGGGCTTCCGGAGTATTTTTTCGGGCGCTGGGCACAGGAATGCCGCTCCCAGTCTGCCGAAGGGCTTAGGCCGTTGATGATCGCCCGCGCGGCATGGCCAAGGGACGAGGGATGGCGGGAGGGACGAGGGCATGCCGCTGATATGGCACGATCGGGGGGTGTTCAGCGAGATTCTGTCCTCTCAGGGCTGAACGCCCGCAACGCAATCCAAGCGGCAGGCGGGAGGCGGCAGGCCAGCGGCAGGATGGCTTGGCTGCGCCTGGTTCCTGGTCGAATCGACGCGATGGCGGCTTCTTATCTCTGGGTGTGCGCCGGCGGACTAGGCCCGGAAATGCTTGCCCTCGGAGAAGTCGCTGGCGGCGGGCGGCAGTCTGCGACGTGCTTAGTCATCCTGTGCGACGCTGAAGTTGGCGATGGTGTTGACGGAAAAGACGAACCTGCCTTTGTATCTGATGGAATGGTCGCGAGAATGTCGACCCGACCGCGTCGCCAGTGTGATGGAGTGCGCAATCACACCACAGTCAGCAAGGACGAGCCTCACAGGCCCTGACACCAGCGGCCTCCGACCACGAGCCTTGCGTGAGTCGTAAGCCGTCTTGCTCACTCTTGTCTGAGCGCCAATGACATTCCAGAGCCATCGCGGCAGCCGTTGTCCCATTCGACGCCACAAGCCACCGACTGAGGAGCTGAACATCGAGCCACATACAACATACCCGTTTGGGCATGGTGTCTGTCGAGGATTACGAGTCCCCTCGCTCGGTGAGGACGTTGATATCAATCTGTGCGACCGGCGACCATGAAACGACGTCTGCGCTTTTCCCCAGACTCCGCGCATCGTTCAATTTCCCACATTTTGACAGACTTGCCAACCGATTTTATTTACCCCGCGAATCCACGTTTGCGTGACTCCAGAAGACTCCAGAGAGCTCCATCAGTATTACTTGATCGAAACCTCTTGCCAGCAACTCATTACGTACGGCGTGGCACCACCCATCTCCACCGCGAACCGGCCGGGGGGCTCCATTTCCCCGCGATCTGTGAACCGAAGCTGGCCGCCCAGGTGACCTGACACTAGCAGACAGATTGAAAGGGGGGAAAGGAAAAAAAGAAATGGACCCGTCAAAGGCAAACCCAACGTCCAAGGTGCCCGATTTCGACCACCGACATGCCCAGCGCATGACCGTCCCCGTCGCGGGGGACGCTGACGACCTGCACGACGCGGCCCCTCCCCCGTACGAAGAGTCCCGGCGCGACCACGGCTCCACCTCCGCGTCGGGCCGCCCCACCACCGCGGCCGCGGCCGCCGGCGGCGAGGAGAGCGCCCGCAGCTCGACGAGCTCGCAAAAGGACGAGAACGCCGGGTTCCTCTCGGGGTTCCTGGACGGCTTCCTCTCGCCCGAGCAGCGCGTCGAGGGGTATCGTAGGACGAACCCCATGAGCGCGGCCAGGCAGCAGCAGCAGCACGACAGCGACGACGGCAAGTGGGACGATGCGCAGTACGGGCACCTCATGAGCCAGCCCGGATGCTTCTTTGGCGAGAGCGGCGGGTGTTTCTGGTCGTCGAGGGGAGGGTGCTGCTGGTCTGACCGCGGGGGCGGGTGTATGTCGGACCGGGGCGGGTTCTGCTTCTCCGATCGGGGCGGATGCTGTTTCTCGGACCGGGGCGGGTGTTTCTTTTCTGATAACGGGGGGTTCTGCTTCTCGAGTAATAGTGCGTGTTTTTGCAGCGATGGGCCGGCGAAGCGTTGAAGGCAGGAAGGGGAGGTTTGAGGTGGGCGTTTGGAATGGGGTTTGTGATAGGGTTTGTGATACCAGGGTTTCTTACGACTGTAATGAAATGATTCTTTTGCTAGTTGTTCATTTATTCCTGCTGGGAGCGCGTGAATTCTTACCGAAAGTATGATCATCAAGTTACCACCAAGTTCTGACTGCTGGCCACGATGCGAGTCGATGCAACGGACAGGCCTGGTCATTCTCCATGTTGTCATAAGTGAGTCCAGCATGTAGCCAAAGTTGGTAGTTGAAAATGCTACGGACTATCGACAGCATAGACTTGACTAGCAAGAGCCTTCCACGCCCTACTCACTTCGACGCCGAGAAGCCGTCTTCTCTTCATCCAGACTTGCGCCGTCCAAGTCCCGCATTGCTCTGTATCAAGTCTGCCAATGCACGACAGCTCCATTAATTTACGACCACTAGGCCCTAAACAGGGCCATCGACGTAGTCTCATGTGGCCAGTGTGAAGAGGTGCCTCCCGTGCTATCCAGACCGGTGAGGTACATGGTCGCTGAACCCATAGAACCTGTTTACGACGAGGTCGGGAATCAGTATGCCCACATCTTCGCTGTATTTATCATTACGTAGTACGAGATCGCTTCGATGGCTATTTGGTCCCTCTCCATGGCTTCCAGGGTCACATTGAGTGGGTTGACGGGAAAGGACTCGATTACTGAAAGCGCTCAGGACGACGTAGGTAGGCCGGATCATGACAGCCATGGCGCCGGACTTTCTCCGACGAGGAGCCTCGGTATCACAAGTCTTGACTTGCGAAAGAACTGGTTAGGACCTGCCTAGTCTGGAAAACAATTCATAATCGCGAGCTCGGGGTATGGCCCGGGCATCAACTGCCTGGTGAAGCTAGACTTGGACGAACGAATTCGGAAGGACGATTTCCCTCGCCCTGGCTTGATGATTTGTGTCGTCTGACAAGGGATGGATGGTCCAGACTTCTCATTACCTGGGCGTCCTTGGCCATGTCATGGACACGCACGTCGTGGGTAGGTACTTCAGTTCCGGGCGTGCTTGGGCGGTTGAGTGATGTTCTTCTTACGGTCCGAGCAGCATCGGAGCAAGCAATCGAGTCTTTCTGGACTGACGTATAGCCATCCGTCGATCGAAACGTAGTTTTCCTCTTGTGCACCAACAGTTTGCGGCGGAGCTGATTGGGAGCGGATATGAGAGCGTGGCGATCAAACATTGACCCGTACGATCAGTCCAGAGAAGGTTGCGTGCCGCAAGTTTGGCCATATGTCTCTCACATACTTGATGAGACGGCCTGCTCCTTACACATTGCTAGGGATAATCCAGGCCCCTTGGCCGTAAAAAGTCCCCATAGCAAGCCGTGATGAGTGCCAACATGTTCACATGCGGGTTCCCAGCCCCTCCGGGCGAAGTGATCGCTTCACAGCTCCGCTTGACGATGACCGTTGGTGCCAACCCATGCCGTCTCGGACAGCCATCAAAGTCCAAGATAATGCAAAGGTGTGTTTGGATCTTCGTGCCAAGCTCCGAGCGTGGCCGGCACTCGATGGGGATCTGAACCGGGACTCGTAACTGGCCCCACCCACCCGGACCCGAGTCAACTCTAGATACGCGATCAGCACATCATTGGGCGCCCTCCAGCCTCGTCTCCCAGCGTGGGAAATTGCACGTTCGTAAACGCATAGCACCGGGCGATTCCAAAAGTTCGAGGCTGGGTCATTCTGGCACTCCATTCCATCACATCTCTCTCTTTCTCGCGAAGAGACGGCCTGGCGGGCGCTGATATCTGGCTACCGCGTGTAAGCCGGGCGAACGTTGCGGCCGCGCCGTGATACCCGGGAGGTTGATTGGGGGGGTGGACATCCCGGCGACGAATCTGATTGCGACCTGTCCGTTCCAGCAACATTTCCTGATTGGGCAAATCACGTTATTGGTGACTGTGTTTGCGCCTCGCCTTTTTGCGCGTGTTTCGCTCGTGCATCGCCCTATTTCGGCCGGGGTCTAGGCCTTGACGTGACTTACTTCCGGTGCCTCACGGAGACTATTCTACTGAAGAGCTGTCTCTTTCCAACGTATCACCTTGTGCATCCGCGTTCTGACTGAAAGCTCAACTGCGTAACACAAAAAGGTCGCAGATCAGAGCTCTGCTGTCGGTGTTCTCAGTATTTCAGACGAGGTGTCATATCGAAACTCCGGAAAACAGATGCCTCCGATTCAATACTGCCCAGTCCCAGGACAACACTTTCGATATGGATCGGCCTTATGACAGTCCAACGCGGCAACTGGGCTATTACCCGACTTGGGAATAAGAACGACAACCGACAGACCGACAGGGCGAGATTCTGAGTTGCCGCCACGCGGGGAGGCTTCAAGCCCACTTCTGAGTTCATGAATCGTCCTCAAACCGGAGCAAGAGACTTTTCTGATGATTTGCCTCAGTTGCATGCCCGGTTCCCCCAGACTCGGCGTCTTAACTTCGTTTACAGCCTACTCACCAAGACGTCTAATCTCGGTCCATGTACCCTAGTCGACGAAATACCTCTCGATTTCTGCTTCAAAAAACCGCAGGGCATGCGAGCGCCTACCGCAGGACAACCGGGCCTATCACCAAGCTGCAAGAGTGTCCCGCGATGCAGGGTTATCTAGCACAGCCACGCCGGAGCGGCACCGAGATGGCTGTCTTGCGGGGACACAATGTTCTGGCGATTGTATTAATACGGCGGTCTGGTAGCTGATAGAAACTCGTCTGGAAGAAACGAAAGGGCGGGAAAAACCACGGCCTTGAGACGGTGCTCTTCAAGACGAGAAGCATCTCCTCAGTTGGGCTTCGCATTTTCAACTACGCCGACGGCATCATCAACCGCTCACCTGGACATCAGAGCTCAACACGACCGGCGACACGAAGCGATCACCACGTACATGCGACGATCACTCAAAGAAAGACCGGACAGGGTTGTAGGGAGAGACAATGTTTATACACTAACATCTTCCATTATATCGCAAACGAGTGTTGGGGTATTTCGTCTTCATCCTCCGATTCATTACCATTCTCCTATTAACACCGGTCTAAAACGGACCCCATCGTCACTCTCATCTCTCAACTTCTTTTTCATCACATCATACATGCGCTGAAACACGAGAAAGAAAAAAAAGGCGCAACCCGCGCGCGACACGCACGCCGCATGGTCGGCAGCAAGACGACTCGCTTCCTCTAGTGGAAGTCGCCGACGCGGGGGCCAAAGTACTCGCCGTCCTTGAGGGTGAGGAGACGGCAGGGAAGGCCCTCGCAGCCGTCGCTGACGACGCTGTTGCCCCACCAGTCGACCTCGATCTCCTGCCACTGGAGGGCGAAGAAGATGACGATGCCGGAGATGGCAATGCCGCAGGAGAAGGCGGCGGAGAGGACGAAGTTGTACTGCGAGCGGATGGGTCAGCCGGGGGGGTTCGGTTCAATGAGCGGGAAGTGAGGAGAAAACATACCTTGGACCAGAAGCCCAGGAAGCGGCCCTTGAGGTAGACCCAAGAGAAGTAGGCGATGGGGACGGAGGGCCAGACGAAGGACATGTTGTAGGGGGCCCAGGAGAGGGGGCCGTACAGCATGGCGACGGGGTGAATCTGGCGAACCCACTTCCACTTGGGGAACTTCTTGCCGATGCCCCAGAAGATGAGGACGAGGACGACACCGAGAGGGAAGCCGAGGAGGGTCTCGGTGTACTGGCCGCCGTGACCCCAGATCTTCTTGGGACCGACGGTACCCCAGAGGACGGAGGCGGTGAAGAAGGTGTTGATGCCGGGGCAGGTCATCTTGAACTTGGCGTCGGCGGTGCAGATGCCCGGGATGCTGGTCATCTGGAACTTCAAAACACCGAGACAGACGAGGGTGGAAACGAACGTCGCGATCATCTGAGCCCAGAAGGTGAAGCGGGGGGGAATCTTGACGTAGTGGGCGAGCTTCAGGTCGTTGGAGAACCAGACGGCGTGGGCGCAGGTGACGTAGCCAAAGGACTTGAAGTAGTTCATGGCCAGCGCGTTACCCTCGACCCAGGAACCACCGATGAACTCGGCCAGCACGTTCAGTGTGACCTCGATACCGGTCATGGCCTTGATGATGCCGACAGGGACGACGAAGATGAGGCAGAGGATGATACCGTAGAAGACGACGCCGACGGTGGTGTAAGTGGGCCAGGCGGCGATGCCGGCGCAACCGAGGGCGATGGCGACGACGAGGGTGAGGAGGTACCACCACTCGGGGACCTCGGGGTAGGCCTTCATGAGACGGCTGTGGACGTCGAGGACCTGGTCCTTCTCGAAGTCGCTGTTCTTCTTGAAGCTGCCGATCAGGGACTTGAAGCCGAGGGCGATCTCGTGGCGGTGGTACAGGATGGCGTAGGTGATGGTGGCCGTGTAGATGGCGAAGAAGAACATATAGACCATGCAGTTGGCGGCTCCCAAGAACGGGGGGGAGTAGGCCTCGTAGGCCTCCTTGTCGAAGAGACCGTGCTCGTTGACGGCGCGCGAGACGTTGTACAGCTTTCCGAAGTGGTCGTACACCTTGTTGGAGTTGATCGGGAGGTAGGCGGTGTTGTAGGTGTTGGTGTACCAGACGGCCATGATGACGAGACCAGAGAAGAACATGCCGAGGAACTTGTTGAAGGTGGAGAAGAAGGGAACCATCAAGGGGTCAGTGTTGTCAAAGAGCCTGCCGCCAGTCAGTAAGTTTCTGCTTCATCACAAAGGGGGGGAAAAAAGGTTCACTGACAAGATGTTCCAGTCGAAAGTCGGCCAGGGGTTGAATCCGAGACCGCTGTTGAAACCAGTGATGGTCGCCAGGTTGCGGTTGTTGGGGGCGATCCAGGTCATCCAGCTGAAGCTGCTGAGGGCGGTGAAGATGTAGTTGGGGAACCAGAACCACACGAACATGGCGCCAAAGGCAATGTAGAAGAACTTCTGTCGGCTGGCGTTCCAGACACTGCGGAAGGGGCCGTCAACGGTAGAGTTCTTGTCGGCGTGGAAGGCCGAGTTCAGGGCAATGGTGACCAGGGACGCGGGCCACACGCAGTACGAGGGGTAGACGAGGAATCGTCGGCAGAGACCGGCCAGACCGTATCCGATGAAGTTGGTCGACAGCGAGATGAGCAGTTGGTAGCCAAAGTTGGCGGCGTACGGCATGTTGAAGAACTGGGGGAGCCACTTTTTTCACCTGTCAGACGGCCATTCTGATTATCGTGATTAAGAAGACGACTTACCTGGGTCCAGATGATGTAGTTCGTGTACGGGATGTTGTACGCGACGTTGGCCATGATCGTGATGAGCATGTGCTCCTTGCGGTTGAACGGGCCGGGGTTAAGAGAAATGCGGGATCCAAAAACGCTGAAGCCAACATCGGGAAGGGCCTTCTCCCACAACTTGCCCAGGGGGTAGGCGAGCAACTGGGCGACGTTGGCCAGAATCGTGATGGAGGGGTAGCGGACGGAGAAGAGCTGGTTCACGAAGGCGAGCAGGGCGGAGAAGAGGAGACCGATGGTCCAGGCACGGATGGTCGAGACGGGCATGGACGGGTCGTCGTGGTTGTCGACGACGGCGCGCACCTCGGCGTAGGGGGAGTTGCCGGTGATGAGGGCGGCCTCGAGCTTCATCTCCTGGATCAGGGTCTCGTGCTTCTCGGGGTTCTCGAACACGTCGTCGTTCTCCAGGAAGGCCTCGATCTTCTCGATAATGACGAGAGGGAAGTTGGGGTCCTTCTCGTGGATCTTGTGGACGTTGAACATGAGCTCGCGGACCTCCTCGAGGCTCATCTGCGAGGCAAGCTCCTTGGCCTCGAGCAGATCGTCCTCGGTGACGTTGAACTCCTTCTCGACGTGCTCATTGTAGTCGGTACCCTCGGGGTGGGCTTCGATGATCTGGGCGGGACTGTTCAGCATACGGTTCACAGCCATCGAGACGAGAGAGGGTCTCAAGCGAGACTCGTCGGGATGATGGCCGACTTACGGGAGCGGGCTTCTCGTTGGAGATGACGCCGCCGCCCTGGGGGGCGGGCCGTTCCTCACGGATGTCGGACATTGTGTTGGCGCTGGGTCAGGACTCTTCACCTTGGTGCAAGGTATGGAAGGGCTGATGTGCAGGACCCGTTGACTCTTGGGCTGGAAATGTGCCAGTGACCGAGAAACGAAAAGAAACGGGGAACGCGAGGGCGAGGACATCACGACCTTTTAATATCCAGAGCCACCACGAGGTGGCCCATCCAAGCTCGCCATATGCTTATCGACACGGGTGGGACCCCCGGGGGATTCCCAACGGCCTGGCAACGAACGACGGGCAGGACGACGGTGACAGTGTCGCCACGAGACGATCCCCAGCAAAGGTCCCTGGACGCGGCGATGGCATAGGCCGGGATGGCAGAGCCTTCTCTCCTCGGAGCAAGGGTGGTGTGGCATGGGTGATCATATTCAGGGCTGGACTGGTCGTGCATCCGGAGACTCCAGTGCAACCCTGGCGGCAGACAGGTCTACCTTCTGCATTCGACATGGCCGATATCAAAAGGTTCCTCGACGATGGAGGGGGATCGAAGGGCGTCCCTACTTTGTCCGCTTTGGGCCCAACTTGCCCAGGGGGGGGGATGTCAGACAGGAAGGATGAACAGGATCAGGGCGACGAGAGACAGAAAGCAACGACGGCGGGATGACAGACAGATACCGCGTCCATCCCGGTACGTACACGACATCCGGGCAAGCGAACGAACGAACAACGAACGGATGGTCAGACGCCTATCTGCGGTGCCGCGTCTCTGCTGGACTGCGAGTCTCTCTTCGTTCTCGTCTCCGGCCTGGTCTGGACGGAGAAGAAACCCCACATACAACGTCGCCGTCCACTCCCAAGTCACCGACCGGGATCCCTCCTCCTCCCAAGGTACGCCTGGCGAACCGAACCTGCAGATGGAGATGGGGCTTCAGGTCCTCGGTGCGCGTGCGTGTGCATGCATGGGGGGACCCGGGTTCCTTTGCTCGCGCAGCGAGGAGGGAGCTTCCCGCTGCGGTCGCCGTTGGCCGCCGTGTGCGGCCAGTCAGTCCAGCGGTGCGGATATCTGACTTATCTCGCTGCTGGACCTGTGAGGCCCTTCGGCCGGCGTTCAGCCACACAGCATACAGTCGGGGCGCGGAGGAGCTGCATTGAGCGAGGCAAGCAAGACAAAAGTCCGGCTGGGCTGCCAGAGCCGAGGAACTTTTTGAAGCGTGCTGAGACTCGTCCTCCAATCACACGACACCGTTGGTTCGCAGGCTGGCCGCCCATGTCGCAATTGCGATGGCTTCATCGTGGTGCGACATTTCCGCCCGCAGACAGAGTGCAGGGCTCGGTCTCACTCGCTGTCGAACGAGGTCGATGCAGCACGGCGGCGAATCGACATTTCCCAATCCTGCGTTGCCTCCCACGCCGGCTCACTCACTCCAATCTCCCTCGTCAATATCGGTGGCGGGGGTATGCTGGTGGCAAAGGTGGCCAGCCAACCGTGCCCGTGTGCCCATCTCGGGGTCCCTCTCGGCACTGGCCGCGAGCTGTCGCGTGTGTGTACGGCGTATGTGTATGTGTATGTGTGTGGGAGTGCGACCGAGCCGCCGTGTTCCTCTTTCGTGCTCCAACAAGGAGCCAGCAAACATGTCGGGTGGGACTGACATGTGGGAGGGAGCCGCCGCGGGTCGAGTCGCCGTCGAGGTCCCCGTTCTTTCGCTGCAGGCGAACCTGGAGCTTTGGGGGCTAGCCGGGCACACAATAAGACGGGGGGGGGGGGGATGGTGAATCTGTTGACATGGGTCGCAGACTCTCTCGCTAGATGAGAGGTGCCCACGTCCCGCAGTCCAGACCTTGTTTGTCAAAGATCCGCATACGGCTTCAGAGTTCAGACGCTAGACACACGACGTTGCAATGCAACATGGCGCCCCAGGCGCTGTGGCCGTCAAAGACATGGCGCGGGAGGCACCGTCGTGGCGGCGTGGAAGCAGAGTGGAAGGGTGGTGGAAGACGGTTCTTCATCCTGTGTGTGTGTGTGCATGAGTGAGTGAGTGAATGAGTGGTGAGTGAGTGAGTGTGGGTGTGGGTGGTTGGGCTGCTGTTGGTGCTGCGAGCTGTCCCTGTCACCAACGACCTAACCGTCTTCAGGGTTTCTGCACTAGTCAGATGGCGCGGGCGACTGAAGTCTTGGCTTCCAACAAGACGGACATGATCAGAAACACACGAGCGCGATATGGCCGTCGCAGAGTCGTTGGACCCTGGACGTGGCGTCGTCTCCCCCAGGTCTCCCAAGACTCCAAGACCGATTTCCAAGAGCACCAAGACCACCGCGATTTGCTCCCAAGCCCTCCAAGACGTGCCATCCGCGGAGGACAAGAAGTGTCAAGAGATCGCTTCCGAAAGCTTGTCCGCCGTGCGTGCGCCTCTTGTCTGCACACCATCATCGTCTCGAGAGGAAACAAGCTGGGATGGAAAGGCTGGCGAAGTGCAAGCAGACCGTTCGTTGCCTCTGCGAGCGAGGGGAATTCGTTCATCCAGAGTCAAGAGTGCCCCCCCGTCCGGTCCTCCTCCCTGTTTCCCCAACTCTGTCTCCCCCAACTCTTATCAGCCGCCCGGCCGGGGATTGGCATCCGAATTGGCCATTCACGAGCCGCGGATTCGCTTGAGTCGCATCCTCCGACCAACCCAAAGGTGGCAAGTTGATTGATGTGTATTCGCTCGCGGCAACAGACTCCTTTGGGAGGGACTTTTTGACGGCCATCATCACGCCCCCCCGATCCTTGCTGGCCCCCCCTCTCTCTGGCTCCTGGTATCGGCAGCTTATTAGATGGGTCGAGCAACGCGTCCTATCACCAACCCCTGCCGGCTTCCCCTCGCGAGATTGGCTGCCTGCCGTGAGCCCTTGGGCCAGATTGCTGTCGACTCTGCGATGAGATCCTCTCCAGTCCGAAGGACTCGCTTTGCACGTCTCGCTAGTTAACTCGGTTCTGATAGCGATGATTCCTAGCTCTCCGTCTCTCTTGACTCATCGTTGGGCATTTCTAGTCGTCGTCCTGGTGGCAGAGCTTCCCTCATGACCCTCACAGTCATTTTGTTTCTCACACTCTCACACTCACACACACTCACACACTCTCACAGACACAACTCGGTGCATTCCCTGCCAAACGCCATCTTGGCTTGCAGGGTCCTTCTCACCAAACCGAGAACCAGAACGCCGCCCGTCGTACGAGCAGCAGGTCCCCTCGTCTAACCCCGACCGGGACTGGCTCTCCTTCTCCAGATTTCTTCTTTCGGCAGGTCGATTCTCTCCACCGCCATTGGGCGCGCCTCTCTCTCTCTGCCTTATCCCGGCGAGCCAGACCCCGGTCCCAGGGCATGGCGCAATTCCTTCCGCCGTTATCGCAACCCGGCGACTTTTATTGCTATTATTTAATTTGCTCGACAAAATGCTTTTAAAGTCAAGACACGCTGCCAAGACTTCCTGCGCCGCCAAGCTACGGCCTTTTCCTAGGAACGTTTGTACAGCGCAATTCCCACGACGGCAGCCCCCTCCTTTCCAGGCCCCCTCAACCAGACAGTCACCTACCGGCGGGATTTCAGTCCTTCCCATTTTGCGCTTGCTCGCCCGAAGGCCGAAAGTAAGCAGTTGGTTATTAGCGACTCCAGTCATGTGTTGTGCCGGCCTTGAAGAAGCTTCCCCATTCGACTCGGCTCACCGCGGCGTTGCCTTGGGTTCCCGGCCTCGGTGAACCAGCTCACTGACTCGCCCAACACCTCGCTCTCTGACCGCAATGTCTCGTCTTGCTCACAGGCTCTCGCCGCAGACTTGAGCTTGCTTGGTCCAGTTCCTCTCCTCGACCTTACGTAGAAGGCGCCTCTCGCGGCTCAACTGAAGCTTTGTCCAAGAACCCGGGGTCGCGCAAATCGCTGCAGACGCCGCGTCGGTTCACGGCCTCTAGGTCGCTACTTGGCGATGCCAATGCTCCGTCTGGGCACATGTTGCCGTCTTGGAAAAGTCTTGGGCCGCCCTGGGCAGGGCATCAATTCAGCTCTGGTTGCGCCCTGCCAGGTGCCAGTCCGGCTCCAGCGCCGGGCCCGAGGCCTGATAGCTAGCCATCGCGCCCGGCATTATTGGCCGGGTATGCCACCCCTCTTCCTGATCCCTGGCTGATAAAGCCTCTTGGCGTGCAGCTACAAGTCTGTTGTTGGTACCTTAGAGACTTCAGGCCGCCTCGGTGGGAGGGCTAAAAATGGATATGCCACCGGCCTGTCAGTTTGCGGAAGGTCGGCGAGACGACCGCGAGAGAGCGTTGACTGCCGCCATTCCAGCGCGATGTAGTCGTGAATCTGAGATCTAACGATGGCCTCACCCGGTCTTGACTTGCCCGAAACACAAAAGGCTGAAGGCCGGCGGTAGCCTGTCGTGGCCCCAAGAGGTGTCGAGATCGCCTGCCACGGGCGATCCCTCGTAGCCTGTCCACCCCGTTCGCGACGTGCCATGAGCTCACTGAGCACACGACGCCCCTGGCAAGACTGCCTAGGTTGCGTCAAGCCACCAGTCTGGGCCGAGGATACGCCTTGCCACAGGGTAGAAGTGGCGTATGGATCTTCATGGCAGTTGTCTGGACGTGGACTCGCCGTGCCTGGCCCGGACCGTGAGGTCAGCGTACAGCCCATCCAGCCAGAATCTCGGGGACCGCGAGTAAGCCCCGGAAGACGTCTGTAGCGCTGATCGGGTCGTGGAAGGGGGCGATCTTGCGGTTAACGGCATCGTGTCGCCTCCACTTGCGTAGTTTCTGCGTCTTGAGCCTACTCCCGGCCAGACGATCTTGATAAAGCACAGAATGCTCGATGTTGGCAGTCCCAAGCGAGACCGTACCGTCAAAGATCAACCACTGGTAGCTGGATGAGAGGCCATCGTGACGTTTGCGATATGCAGAATCTGCTATACGAGAATGGATGATTGCTCATATCCGTGGGGGTTCGGTGTCTGTTGGGAACTTTTGCCATCACCCGCGCCACCACCGACAGAACCCGACAACGAGGTTTCGTGTTCCAACACGGATGCTTCTGAGAAGCGTGCCGCTCGAAACGGCTGCTGTCTGCCACCTAATTAGGTACCCATCGTAAGAGAAATCCGTGACGGCCAACGAGCTCGGCGCCCGGCACCCTCAGGAACTTCTGTCTCCAGTCCCCGTACTCGACGCGCGCCAGCGATTAGACTCTCTGCACCTCTGCTGCATACCACCCACCGCGCTCCTCCTGCAAGTCTCGACAGCCATCGGATCCGAATCGCCGGTACAAAAGGTCCTGGAGACTGGCGCCCGTCTGGTCTTATCGCGAGCTTGACCGCATGGAGCCAGGCATCGAACGGGCCCCCGCAAAGTTGAGCTCCTTCGGCGTCTGGTTTGATGACTACTTTTTCCTGCGGCGTCCACACCAACCGGAAGAACCTTTTCAGTCAAAGTTGCAGACATGCCATGCTGGTTACTCAAGTGAGCCTCTCTCAAGGGCAGAACGTGCGGAGCGATAGTTCAGTTCACCGGAAAGAAAGTTGTCATGTGTCTCTCTCTGACTACTAGGTACCTCAGCATCGATACAGGTGGAAAACCCCTGCTCGAGCATCCTTCCGATGACAGCTTTCCCGGCCCAAAAGGAGACCCTCAATGGGCCGCTGAGATGCTCTGAAGATTCGACCCTTTGCAGAAGCCCCGGTCGACAATACTGACAATGACGTTTCTTTCTACACGTGCTCGATGAGATTGTTGATGGAGAGGTGACCCTGGAGTTCCGTCGTCACGTACCGCTTGGGGATGTCGAAGTTCTCTTGTTCGCCAAACTCAACCGTCAAAGGCCGCAACCAAAGGCGCTCTATCCTGCCTTGGGAGCTCGGCCACGAGTGCAATGCTCGAGTTGACGGTTGCCAGTCATCTAGTCCTCTCAGCAGCTTCCTCAGTCCTCGAGGCGGGGACAAGCAGAATGTCGACCCAGATGGTCGAGAAGTAGTAGACCTGGACGGCTTTCTCGTGGTCGGTCGGAGAGATCTCGGAGACCTTCTTCAGGATGGCGGCGCATAGAAAGAGAAGGTCGATGCGCGGAAGCTCCTGAAACCGGTAACCTCAACGGCGGCACCTTCACCCTTTTCTCTGGATCTGACGCCATTTCCGAAGCGAAATAGTCCATGCTTCGGCAGATCCGGCCCGCGTTTGATACTCGCGCTGTTTTTGGAGTCCTAGATGATGGCTATGGCCCGGAGAGGGAGAGATCCTTTGGTGGTGAAGAGGTGCTGGCGCAGAACTAGGACTTGATGAAGGTCGTGCTATATCCTTCAGCTAAGGGCTGCATGTCGATACAGATCGCCATGTCGGCAGAGATGAAGGTCGGAGTTTTGTTGACTGGCTGAAGCTGTGTCTGTTGATCGGTCTAACAAGACTGCTGTGCTGATGCTCGTGACGATGACCTCGATACGCTCTACCAATATCTTGGACGACGCTGTTTTATCCGTCCTGGGCTAACAATCAGTTTTTCTTCCAATTCATTTCGTACATTTGAGATGACGAGCCCCGTAATGGCGCTGTGGTGTTCGTGGACATGCAGGCAGACGCGCGTCGCCAGTGTCGTTGCAAGCGGGATGCTTTAGACAAAACGTGGCCGTGGCACGAGGCTTGAACGTCGGATAGAAAGCGGAAGAGAACATAAAAGTAAACAAACTTTCACATTAGTATCGACCGGTGCTGGTTTCTGGATTCTACCAAGACGGTCCGGCACACCGGGGCCACATCGGCGACAAGCCCCACTCATCTCCGGTAGGAGTCGGGCGTTCCGGCACGGACAGAACCGAATGACGCTTGAATGACAAGGAGACCACCTCACGTGTCTCATCAAGCGATGCCGAAGTTCCAACGGATGAAGAGCTTTTCCGAATTTCCAACCACTCAAGGTCAAATCGGCGGCGGGCGTATTATCGCGGGAGGGTCAGCACTAGGCCAGAAGAAGGCAACAATCGAGTCTTGGTATTACGGCGCGGGGCCAATGGGAGGCCTGGCGAGAACACCAGCGCGGGACGAGACGTAAACGGCGGAGGGTTTTCCCGCCCGCATAAACGGCCAAGTCGCCCCGATATCTTCTTACCTTTTGTCTGTTGACTGTATGACCTTTTTGGGTAAACAGTCCTTTTCGCGGTCAAGACGTCGCTGTCGTGGTGCTTGCAAGTATCCCAGGTTGGGGCGAACCGCCGGACTTACCACATCAACTCCGAGACCGCGCGTGCCTCACAAGCATCAACGCATCGTATCGCCTTCTACCAACACGAAATACTCCACAGACAGTCCTCGGAGACGTCTGTCGGCCTCTCCTCCGCCCGAACCCCGGTCGAGTGCGCGTCTTCTTGGCCGCGAAAGATGGTGAACTCCAAAAGCGCCGGTAGGGTATCTAACTCGCCGAGACCACACATTTTGGCTGACATGCCTCATTCCTAGCGAATAAAGGCTTCGCCTTTGTTGTCGCGGATGCAACTGGAAAGTCCAAGTCCGAGGACCGCAAGCTGATCCGCAGCCATGTCATGCGAGGGAAGAACACCCGCGGGCTGCGGGCAGGGCCGTCCCGCGCGGTAACCTTGAAGAACGCGAAGGGCCCGCAGCCCTCCCAGGGACTGGCGCCCTCGATAACCGAGGATCGCCCTCCGAATGAGAAAGAGCCGGAAAATACGGCAAGGGAAGATATTAATGATGTGCTCGTCAAGGTGCTGCGCACCCCCAACGACATGTACATGTTCAAGTTCGCCGACGAGGTGGACGATGTCTCCCGCGGGCTGATATTCGAGTGTGGGTAACTCCAGACATCTTTGTGCACCCCTGATGCTCACGCATGAACCAGTCTACACCGTCATCAAGGAATCCATGTACCCGGTAGAGTGGTGCATGCAGTTCGACATGAGCAAGACACCCTGGTTCTACTGGCTGCTGTCGGACGCGGCCTACCTGCACTCCGTCCTGTCCACCGTCGCCACAATACATGACAATGCCTCGGGACAACTGAACAGCAAGAGGTCGAGGTTCCATATCTGGAAGACGCTGAAGCTCCTGAACCAGCGTGTTGCCGAGCAGGGCCCGGAATTGAGCGATTCGACCATCGCCACGATTGTGTCCATGAGTATGATGGCTGAGATGTCTGGCGACCACGCGGCAGCGGCTGCTCATATGGCTGGGCTGCGCCGGATCATCGACATCCGAGGTGGTGTCGAGGCCTTCAAGCACAATCTGCAGCTGCAGGTCAAGATATGGCGGTGAGCCGCATCTATCCCCTAGACTGACATGGGCTGACAGTCTTCAGAGTCGATATCGGTTGGTCTCTCCTCACGGGAGAGAGACCGCAATACTACAAGGACGGCCTCTCGTGGGAGCGGGCGTTCACTACCGTCCTTGGACCCTCCCCCGGCGGAGTCAAGACTCAGCGCGGCTACTGTGCCATACGGAGTATGCTAAACTCCATCGATCTTCGGCTCAGCCACGTCTTCCAAGACCTCCGAGACTTCTCCCGTTTGGCCAACTGCCTGTTCAAGTCGAAGAAGCTCGACCCCGATCGCTTCCAGGAGCTGATGACGTCCATCGAGTACCGGCTGCTCTACATGGACTTTTCCAACGAGAACGCCCTCGCGGAAGGCTTCCGCCTGGGCATGCTCTGCTTCCTCACCACCCTGTTCCTCCAGATGTACGGGTGCAAATTCAACTTCATCTACCTGGCCAGAATGATGCGGGAGACGTGCCAGAAGGTTCAGGTTTCCGAGTCCACGCCGCCAGCGGCTAAGCTCGTCATCGCCTGGATGATGATCATGGGCAGTCTTGCCGTCTTCAAAGACAAAGACGACGTCTGGCTGCTGCCGAAGCTGGGAAGCCTGCGCGGGACGGCCCTGGGGCAGACCTGGCCAGAGGCCAAGGAGAATCTCAAGAGCGTCATGTGGATCGATACCGTTCACGACATGCCGGGTTTCGACATTTATGAACGGCTGTCCTTCCACGTGGCTGGAGTGTCCCCGGATTGGCTTGTCGAGGACCTAGTCTCGGACGTGCCAGCATCATGGACGACTCCGTCAGACTCGTCGTTGCCAGATTCTCTCACCTCCATCTAGCGAGAGCGCGCCGGACAGCTGACTCGACATTTGCGACTGGTCCACGACACCCAGAAAGCTGCAAGCGGCAGAGTGACTTGGTGACGGCAGAGGGGACCGACCAGCCCTGCAGGTCTTAGTGCTGACCTTCGCCAAGCCGACTCCGCTCGCCTGCAGAATCACGTTCTTCAGCACCTTGTTGTTGCCAGTGAAGCCAAAATCATCATCACCGGCGCAGCAAAAGCAACGATTGGTGGGCATGTTGTTCGCTGAGACTGCAACGGCTTTGACGCTGCTGGAATCCCTCTTGGATCTGACAACTTCATCGGCCCCGAGGCTGACCACCGTTCAGCTCGAGTTTCGTCTGACGTGAGGCCCCATCAGCCCCGCGGCAAGCTGCAGCTCACTGTGACCCATCGTCGGTTCCGCACCCCAGTGCTTGGTGTTTCGCGCGTGTCTAGATGGACTCAATGACACCCACCCTGGGCCGTCCAGGACCCTGGACCCAGATTGCTGTGATAGCTGTTGGTTCGCTTTAAGGTGAGGGGTACCCTCGACTGGACAACAAGCACAAATGCGCCCGCCCATGTTCACCCCTCTCTTCGTCAATTGAACCGAGACCGAAGCCAGCGATAATGGTGTCACTCGAAGCCACCGCGGAGTTCCGCGTCGTCAACCCCGAGGCGTCCACGCCGGAGCAGATCGCCGCAGACGCGCCGCAGCTGCGCGACATCTCAGAGAAGCACCCGGAGCTGCTGATATACACCCTCTCAGCAGAGAACTACGAAGTCGTTCGACCATTCTACAACGCAGCCGCGACGCAGAAACCGCTGGCAATCATCCGGCCGAGGACAGACGCCGAGGTCGTCACCGCCGTGCGAGAACTACGGGCAAAGGGCATTCCCTTCGGCATCCGGAGCGGAGGACATGACCTGTACCACGCGCAGGCCCAGGGCCAAGACGGCGTCATCATCGACCTGCGGGCGCTCGACAGCGTCGTGATTGCGGAGGACAAGAAGTCCGCCCGCGTGGGAGGCGGCATCCTCGGCGTCAACCTCGCCAAGTTCCTCCACCAGCACAACGTCCTCACACCGCACGGGTGGTGCTCGACCGTAGGCATCGCCGGGTGGGCCATGGGCGGAGGGTACGGGTGGTCGAGCGCCTTCTACGGGCTGGGCGTTGACCAGATTCTGGGCGGGCGCGTGGTCCTCGCGAGCGGCGAGGTCGTCGACACGGACGACCACCCCGATCTCCTCTGGGCCCTGCGAGGCGCTGGGAACGGCAACTTTGGCGTCGTGGTCGAGCTCCGGCTCAAGCTGTACCCGGAGACGGCTACCCTGTGCGGCCTGCTGGGCTTCCCCAACGCCGAGGCGGTCGACGTGCTGACCAAGTTTGGCGAGTTCGAGAAGGACTTGCCGGTGAACTTCTCCGGCGAGGCTTCCCACATGACGCTACCCGGCGTCGGGCCTGTTCTGGCCTGGCTCTTCGTCTGGACCTCGGAGGACGACAATCTCGAAGAGGGATGGGCATTTTTGGAAAAGTTCAAGGCCCTCGGTACACCGCTCCTGAATACGGTGGCAGCAAGTATGCAAGCCACATTCCCCCCCAAGGTGACGCTATACTGACGATTGTGATCGCAGTCGACGACTACTCCTTCTTCAGCTCGTTCCCCGCCCCCTCGGGCATCTACTACCACCCGCGTCTCCGGACGTTCGAGTACCTCACCCCGGAGGTGAGCAAGGTCGTCGCGGGCAATCCGCCGCCCGGCCCGGACTGCGCCACCGTCCTCCACAGCGCCCACGGACGCGTGCTCCAGGCGAACCCGGGGGCGTGCTACCCGCTGCGGACGCGGCACCGCATCCTGAACCCGGCGGCGGGCGTCCCGATGGCGGCGGCCCAGGGGGACGACTTTAGGAACTACACGAAGTGGGTGGACGGCATCGTCGACGGGCTGTCGGAGAAGGGGCTGGCGCTGCCGTACGGCCACCGCAACCTGGGTCCCGAGAAGGATATCGACTGGGTCGCCACGTACGGGGAGGAGACGCTGGCGAGGCTGAAGGAGGTGAAGAACAAGTTTGATCCGGAGAACGTGTTCAGGACGGGATTTCCGCGGCTTGATCTGATGTGAGGGGTGGCGTGGCCGAGTCCTGGTGAGCCAGGGAGGCGGCAACGCTTTCGGGAGCGATGGATGCCCTAGAACTACATAATTCTCACATCTCGGGACTTGGCACGTCCAGATAGACTAAAGCACTAGCCTACCGTCTTCCTGGTTCTCATTAGGGATGGGGGATCTCTTGGCAAGCTGGAGGAGTGCATTGGCGTAGTGCCCGTGTCCGAAAACATACCGCTGCCGTCGATGTTTGCCAGGCATATTGCCCAATCAGCGGCCCTGGGATGAGACAACATGGGCCTAGCCGGGTCGAATGCATCCTTGCTTCCCCATGTTTTGGTCCGGGAGTTGCCCAGTCAGGGCCGCCACGATTGACATGGTCCCTGGGTCGTCTCGATGCAAGATCAACGGTGGAGCGGAATCCCCCTTTGATGGGCTCTTGCGAGGTCTTGTTCCGCGGGACATTAGGCCGGCAATTGGTTGAGCGGACACATCGAGGAATAATCGTGAGTACCTGTGTGGGAGGGCGCAAGTTCTCGACGCGTTGCGGTCTCTATCGTAGCAACGTGAACGACCACAACGCCATCTCAAAATAAAGTAGTCTATCCAATTCACCAGCACCACCTTCATTTCAGCCATGGCCGACTAAGGTCTGTCTAGCTGCCCGCGGTTTTTCTCGCTGCGACCTCGACACAAGCAATGGTGCCCGGGCCGAGATCTGGCCCATTGCCGGACGACAGGCCAGCCGGGTTCGGGTGCGGGAAGGCGGCTCGGAAAACGATTAAAGTCCAGGAGACGATGCGGGATAAGCAATTGGCGTCTGGTCCGTCTTCACTTCGAGTACGCTTCCGGTTAGTCTGGTCTCCTGGTGAGGGAGGGTCTTGCTTCCAACCGGTGGCGGGTGACACGATCCGGTTCTAGGTCGGATCTAGACATGGTCTGGTCGTAACTGGCCTGGCATACCGAGCAGATGCACTTGAGGGGCGAAACGCTGGCCGAGGCACACTACACTGGCTTCTCGGATAGCAAGCAGCCAGTCGAACGAAGCCTGGAATGCCGAAGGCCGGTTTGCCCCAGTCAGACCCCCCCATGTGTTTCGCATGGGGAATAGGATGGAATTGTCGAGATCGAAATATGAAATGCCCATCGGAGTTTGCCCCGCCCGCCGGAGGGACCATCCGCCCGACTAGCCCCGACACGAACGGCCGACCGGCTCTGGGTCGTGCGGGGCCTGGCATTAGTAAAAGATGCATGGCAGTGATTCAAGTTTTTCGACGACAATACCGCCGTCCGATTATTGGGGTACCACGACGTCATGGGTGGAGAGACGGTCGAGGTGGCGAAAGAGTTCTCATTGGCTGCAAGTGTGGCTGATGCCTGCCACATCGCAGGCGTCGTGGCTGTTTTGCCACCGCAAAGCCACAGTTGTGGACTGACCAATCGACACCCCTCGGCAATTCGGAGAACGTGGGAAGAAACATGTTGCGTGAGATGACAGCAGCAAAACAGGACAGGCCACAGAAGGCGTGTCTTGGGTGTGCCTGGAAAGACTGGGGAGACTGGGAATGATTCCAGTTTCGTGGCATGTTGGTGCTCCAGCTAGAGCTGGGCCGTCACCAAGCTCCCGGCCATTCACTCTCGGGGGGCCCATTGTATCGTCCCTCACGCCAACCAGAGCGGAGACCATTCCGACCGTTGCGAAGCGTCGCTGGGCCCCCGGAGGCATTTCCGGCCGCCTGCGGTCCAATCAGACGCGGCCGACGCGCCGGAGGAAAGCTCCGGGGGCGCCCTCGCTTGGCGGACGAAAGCAGGACGTCGACATGGCGTCCAAGGGGCGTCACTCGTCATCGCACAGTGTTAGCCCAGCACCGTCGACGCTGCCGCTGAGCCCGCCTATCAGCAGCTTGCCGCATCGCACATGTATGTATACGCCGGCCGTGTTAGCACCGCGCTGGTCGAATCCGCTGTACGGCCTATGCTCGGCGCTGTAGTGTCTCGCCTTGTTGGGATTCCGCGGTGCCGCTCTTTCGCCAGGTATCACATTGTCTGCTCAACCAAGATCGGATCTGCTTGCTTGCTTGCGAAGGCCGGGCTGGCCCATTCCACCGTGCTGGCCTACTGTCCTGGCAAGCCCGGTCGTACCGCCATGCCCATCAGAGTCGTCGTGCCATGCTCTCGTGCTAGGCCACACTCGGTGTCCTGACCCTCCCCGCACTCACACTCAAGGTTGATTGTTAATTAGTCGGTATAAAGTACGGCGCTCTCGTCTTTTCGCCCCCTTTGCTGTCTGCTATACATAACTGCCTCGCCTACAGTCTGTTTATTTCTTGTGAAACGTCATCCATATTTCACTGCCAAGTTCCCAAATTGCATCAAAGCTTTCCCATCCAGTGCATCATCATCACCAGACTCCGTAACGCCTCACTATTCCCAGGAACGACCCCCCCAGTCCTACGGCCTGACAGGACAACACATCCCGGTAAACTTTCTGCCCCTGGCAACAATACAATCTCCAAGCCAAAGCCAGCAACCATGGACTTTGGCTCAATAGGTGCGAGTACGCTTCAAAGTGGGTTACCGAGTAGCGCATTTTACCAACTGCTCCCTGACTCTTTCGCCTTCTCGGTAGACGCAAAGACTTTGGCACAACACGAGCGGCTACAACAGGCACAGCAAGAGACACAACGTCTCCTGCCTCAGGACTTGCGCCTAAAGACCGAACCGGAGACCGACCCCTCTTTCATCGCGCCATCCGCCCTTTCTTCCGTCCCCGAGGCGCCGCCCTCGATTGCGACGTCTAGCCGCACCTCGTCGTCGTCGCAGGCCTCGCAGACATGGCAGGGCTCGCCCGCCAACAACTCGCTGTCGCCGCCGCCGAGCTCCGTCGTGTCGCCGCTCTCTAGCCGAACTTCGCCTCCCATCGACCCCATGATTCTCAGCCCCGGACAGGAGACCAAGCCTCTGCCAACGCAATTGACCGAGACCGATGTCTCACCACGACGAAGAGGCCGACCCCGGCTTTCCGAAACCAGCACGCGAGCGTCCCGCGCGGCGGCAGCGGCAACGACAGCGGCAGCAGCAGCGTCTTCGACGACGTCAATGAAGGCACAACAGAAGAAAGCCACCGCCGCGCGACGCGCCTCCGTCGCCTCGGCGAGCAGCGCAGACGACTCGAAACCCGAACGCGGCGGCGACGATAAAAAGAACCGCATCCGCGCGCGCAACCGCGAGGCGGCGCACAAGTGCCGGCAGAAGAAGCAGAAGGGCATCGAGGAGCTGCAGTCGCAGGAGTCCGTCGCCGAGAACATACACAAGAACCTGACGGCCGAGGCCACCATGCTGCGCGGGGAGATCCTGATGCTCAAGAGCATGGTGCTGCAGCACGGCGGGTGCGGCTGCTCGTACATTGAGCAGTACATCTCCGGCGCGGCGCAGAACCTGGTTCAGTCGAGCATGGCGGCCGCGGCTGCGCCTCCGCCTCCACCTCCGGCTCCGGTTCCGAGCGGTGCGACGGGGCAAGATTTTGACATGAGCGGACAGCAGCCCGGCGAAGAGGCGGACGGGTACGTCGACTGGGACATGTTTGACGGGGAGAGGAAACCCGAAATGGACGCGTTGGGGTCGGAGAGCGGCTTCTCGGCTTCCTTGGACGACGTGTCGTTTGCCAACGGCGTGAGAGCGTAATTACGAGACGCGACGATGATATGAACGAGAGTGTGAGGATGAGCAGGAAGCAAAAATCAAACAATCAGCACTGGGCGAGGTCCGCGAGTGGCTGGCCGCCCTCGTCTTGGTGCAATAACCAGATCGGCGTTCTTGGTTCGGAATAAAAGACGGAGAGGCCCACGCGAGGAAGATATTTCAGAGAAAAGTTGCATCCCTTTCGAGGCGAATAGTTACATTGTATTTAGCGCGGGCGTCTTGGATAGGAATGCTGAACAGGACCAAGGGCTCATGATGGCGCTTGGGAAATGACTACGATATCAACGACATCTATTTACACTAGTTTACACTAGACTCACCGCGACCGCTGTGAGGTTCTTGATCTGTCAACCAAAAGGTGAAGGACCGGGACCCCGATTCGGGGACACGTGCCGGTTCCCCGCGACCTGGACCGGACCATCGGCTCGCTGTGGTCTCGGCGGAATCTTTCCTCTCCGAGTTGCCCAGTGCGGGCCACAGACAGGGCGTGCCTCTCACCTTTCCATGTCCCTGTCAGTGACTTACAGTTTTTCGACTCATTCGAGAGTTTGCAATGGCGTGCCGCGTATCCTCGCGCGGAAGCCGCGGGCGAACGTGCGTCCCGAGGGGTTGTCCTTCAGCATTCGGAGGCCTTGCTGCTCTCGGTCATGATTTAGCATCGTCTCACCGTCTTTTCTCATTCGCGTGTGAGTTCCAAGTCCTTAAGCGCGAACTGTTGTTCCAGTCGTGATAGTTTCAAGTCTTTCAGCCGCGAGCTAGACTAAAGTCAATTCCGAATGCCTCAACTCAATGTACTCAACCCCGCGAGGCTCCCCTCTGATATTTCCCCCTTTTAGGAAACTGCCTCACCGGGCGGTCTTTGATGCCGACATTACTCTTGCGACGAACTCAAGGACCGCGACTCGCTGGCATCGGACAAGACCCCCGGACAAGGCGATTGCATCGACGTGCCGACACCGACACTCCCCAACCAAGGCCGAGGAGTTTCTGTTCCGCCGGCGACGTGAAGGCAGCGGAGGAGCAGCGGACGAACGGCGGGCGCTTAAATGGGTGTTCCGCCGTGAATGAGTCGTCAGAATGTCTGCCGGCATAAGTCGTTGTTTGATCCGGCGTTTGCGTGCCGTCGAGACGACGAGATCTTCAGATGAAAGCCGCGGAGGTCTGAAGGTGGCCTGGCACGACTCGTGATTCTGCCCACATCAAGTTTGAGGACTGACCAAGACAGGATTCGGACCATCCAATGGAGCGGGCGCCGAGAGATGTGTTCCAACCGGCAAATGTTCAAGCGCTCGGCCCCCAGACGCGGGAAAAGTCAAAAACCGGCTGTGATAAAACCTCGTGTCGTCGGATCGTGTACCAAGAGGCTTGGGCGAGGAAAGGCGCAGCTCCCGGTCGAGTTGGCTAAATGCAGCGTTCGATCATGCCGCGCATAGTAAACCTGCAAGACCACGTTGATTCATCTCATAATCACATCCTGTATCGTTGATATGGCAAGTAAAACTCTTGATACTTCGGTAGCCAGGGTCCGGATCCCCAACAGCTCAGTCAGCGACAGCAGCGATACGAGGGGTCGTCGTATTTGTGATACATTGCTGGACCGAGAACCCCAACTTGAAAGAACGAAAATCGCCACCGTGTGGCCTCCTCGGAGTCCCTGATCAGCCTTTTCCCACGTTTTGGATGGAGACAGCAGGCACATCACCAGGTCGAGGACGTTTCCCTGTCGACACCTCCACGATGGATGGATGGAGCGCCGATGGCGACATTTAGCTTTTCTGGGATTTCGCAGGTGCCGCGCGACGAAACTCTGACAGCTGGAAGATAACCTGACATGTGAGACGTCGTTGCGGGATGCCGACCTATCGCTGCCGTTCAATCGCCAAGGTTTGGCGGGAGAGCTCTCCCATTTCACGCTCTGTGCCCCAAGCTTTCAGGTCTGAGCCCGATGTGCTGCGGCACATGGTTCAACGTGCTGCTCTGCCCGTCCCTGTGCTCTCTCTTGTTGCTCTTCAAGACGGTGTTGAATTTTGCCGGGTCTGCAGTCATCCCAAGATACAAGAATCTGTTTTGCATGCCCGCGCACATCTATCAATTGCTCCGCTCCGTTGAGATGATCGCAGCTGGATCCGAAGCTCGTGAGCGCGTGTGTATGCCTACCCTTCAAAACGAATTCGAGCAGGTCATCGATCAAATGTAGAAGTTGCGCCGATGTTCTGCTGAGTTTAAGATGCACCCCCATCTGGAAGACACATGGCACTGCCCACAACAACATGCCCGACGTTGATCATGCCCACATTCTTCTCAGACCTCTGTCGAACGGGACATCCTGGCACCCTCAAGGGCAACTATGCCCGAATTCCCAGAACTCTGAACCGCAAGGTTTCCATAGGCGCTGCCTGAGCAGGGAGGGGCTCATCAAGACCAGCCGCGCCCCAGGCAAGATCCTTCACGAACCAACGTTTGCAGTCCGCCTCGACGAGCCCTGTCGCTTCCGCCCCCTCTTAACTGCCAAAGCTTCAACAGAGTGTATGCGGCCTCCAGCAAACGCCTGGAGGGAGTCCGCTCATGAATAAGGTGCATGTGGTCCATGGCAGCAAGGTTTTGTTGGGTTATAAGCCTGTGATCGGCCGCTCCCCTACCGCTGAAGTTGGTTGCGACCCTATCTCCTCGCTTTCGAACGCAATGTACCAGCCCGGATGTCCGCCAATAACACCTTCGGCGACAGCATGTCGACGCCAATATTACCGGTGTATTTCGAGTTGAGCTGGTCGATCCTGAGCACCATTGGGGCCGCGAATGTGCTCTTCGGTCTCCTCATCGTCGGGATCACGACCTTCTCGCAGATCACCGTCGTCCCGATCGTTTCCTCCGCCGCCGGGGCCATCGCGAATGGGCTATGCTACTACGCGTATTATGATGAGTCGTATCCCCTCCAGCGGAAAGCGGCCGCCTCCGCGTTCGGGGATCTGTTCTGGCTGGTGCGTTGTGTGGCGAACGGACTCACGTAGGACGAGGCTCATGAGTACTACAGATCCAAGAAGTCGGTCTCTCATTTTACAGTTACGTCCTGCTCCGCAGGATACTGAAGGACCGGGGGTGGATTATTTTCAACAGCCTGTTTTGGATAATGGTCGCCGCCATCGTCGCGATCCGCATCATGATCGCCATCTCGCGGGTCAAGTTCATTCTCAGGGGGAACACGAACCTGCAGAGCACGGTCAACAATCTTCACATCGCCTACTTTGTACTCATTGCCTCACTCGAGTGCATCAGCGCCTTCTTCTTGCTCAAGATGTTCGCCGAAGTAAAGTCGACGTCCATCAGGGCCGCGTTGAAGGGCGGCCTGTTCAAGTATCTCATGCGCAGCACCGAGGTCCGCCTCGCGACGCTCGCTATCCTCGGAACAATGAGGGCCATCACGTATTCGTTCCAAATGACGGCCCAAAGCGCGACCAACGCGGCGAGTCAACTAGACAGGTTCGCGTACACGTTAGAGTGTCTCTTTCCAGTTGTAATGTTGTAAGTACACGTGATCCATATCATAACGGACATGCACTGACACGATCGAATAGTATCGACGTACTGGCATCCAAGCTAGTCTTCACAACGCAGGTGTATGACCCTGCCTGCCCCAGTCGCCCGGCACTCCGCGGCTTCATGACGTCCCAGAAGCCTGACGACTGGGATCCGGCCACGCAGCAGAGCCAGCGCGTGGTAGAGGTTCGTGGGGGTAGGAGGACGAGCTCGCAGGAGAACATAATGACGAGCAGTGCGGGCCCGTCAAGATCTGACTTCGACCTCGATCAGATAGAACCGACAAAGCCGTTGGGAGGCATCAGCAAGACGGTGGAATTTAGTGTGTGGCGTTCTGAGCCTGCATATCCACGAAGACCTGTTCATTGCCTCACATCACCATGACGGGGTGCGGGGTTTGCTAGAGACGATTGATACCATTCAATTTAATTATGATCAAAGCATCGAGCACTGCATGTCGTACAAGAAAGGGATGAACTTCGAAAGAATAATCTCAGATGTCACGTTTTCTTCTCACAACCAAGTATCGTGGTCAGACCCAGTTCTGACCCTTAGGCGACGTATATCCTCAATTTGATCTGCAAAATCAAATCAGATGGCATGAAGATCTTGGCACTAAAATGGCGTACACCTAGAAGCCGCACGGGGTGGGATCACTAAGACGAACGAACATCTGCTTGATCCTTCGGCTGGCCCGGAAGCCTCAGCCGCCAGCGGCGTGTATGAGACGCGAGTGAATCCGACAACAGCGCGCCAAGTGGTGTATGAGTTTCAAGATATTGGCTGAGGGGTAGCCGGAAACATGAGATTATGACCATCACCAGTCCTGGCATGTCAGTTACATGTAACGTCGACGATGCGCCCGCATCCGATGGATAGCGGTATGGCAATACCCGCTTTCACCACCCGGATCCCGATGCATCGGGACTGTGCCTCCCTAGTTGGTGAGGTGTCGAAAATCCACCGCCCGTGCCATTCTGTGCCACTTTCTTTTACTGACGAGTAGTAAGGGAGTCTTAGTCTCTACTGTTAACTGTCCGTAACCTTATCCGTGTACGCGGATTAGTACTGACAGTTTCTCAAGTGCTAGTGTCGGATACTATGTTCTAGACCAACCGCGCGGGTGTCATCGGGTGGTTGGTTGTCTGAGAGCACTGTGGAGATCCCCAAAGTTTGAATTCCGGAGCCCCTGAATGTTTTGAAGCTGTAATGATGACTAGGGGATCGTTGGTGGACTCAGCTATGCTCCCTGTGAGTAGAGCCTTTGATTTGTGATCGTTACAAGTATTGCGAGGCACTCGTATTGACTTAGCGCATTGTGCTTTTGTGTAGCAGAGGTGCCTACATCCATGACTCGTTAAGAAAGTCTTTCCCATCATTAGTATTCTAACGCCTGCGAGAACTCAACATACAGCTTGCTAACAATGCTCGGAGCTGTGGAAGCCCTGAAATACAGCAAAATCTGTCGCGATAGAGATGTGCGAAGCCTCTTGATGGTGATTATCATGACAATACCTATATCTGTAGGTGTCTTCGCCGTCGTTCTATCTACATATATCGTGCTATCCGCCTCGCTTGCTTTCCCGCTCGTACTCTTGTTCTACCAGATCCCTTTTCGTCGGATGACGCTACTCCAACCAGGGCAAGGGGTTGGGAGATTTAACAAGCAGTTGGGAAACACAACAGTAGAAATACATGTTAAAGATTAGATGCCGAGGAGACTTAGATGTTGGCACCACACGCGGCCGTTCAAGTGTCTCTGTGTCACCCAGCTGCTCACTTTGATGCTGCTCCGGTTCATCCAAAAAGATGAAAGCAGAGGCAAGTAAGGTGAGAGGGACGAAATTCTTCTAATTAGATAACTGCTAATACTAACATATGGATAGTACCTTACTTACCTGTGTATCAAGAAATGGAAGTGAAGGGGAAGCTCACTCCAACACGCATTGAGACAGTGGCTCGCCAAGCCCTAATAACCCTTCTTAATGATTTCCTCGCATTTCTTAAGCGGCATGAGTACGAAGGACAAAACGTGGTCCAAGAAAACCTCTTCTTCTTCGCCAGACAATAATACACAAATGCGTATCGCGTCGGCATATCTGGAGCCCACCCCGTCAGCGGTTTTAGCTTGTTCAATGATAACCTTTTCTCTTTTTTTTTTTTTTTTTTTCCATAGAAACGCCAGCTGCTTCATCAAAATTGTCATCCCTGCTCATGCCAAGCTGCAGCAGTCGGAAATTCAGATTCAAAAGAATGCGTCACCGCTCATCCCTCCGCGTTTGACGCTGGTCATCTGCAAAACCGTCACAAACAAGCACCAAGGATGTTCCACATCTTTTGAGCTTTACCTCAAGAAATGGCCGAAAGAATGAATCCGACTCGTGGGCGCTTTCGCTCCTGGACTGGCGGCTTTCATGGTGGAAGACAATGCTCTTATCCAGAGATGGATCCATGCTGCAATTTCGCATGTCGAGTCGAATGATGGCTTCCTCAACTTGGCGCGCCGTACGTACAACCCACAAGAGATTCCAAAGACTTTGATATTTCTTCTGGCGGCTTTTCTGTCGTAGATCGAGGAATAGGTACTATCTCATAAGTCAATAAGTACGTCATTTCAGCTCTCAACTTAGATGAACGAGTTAACTTTAGTCGCGTTGTCACTTAATTGGAATTCTTGTCATCGACCCGTTAAGATGCGCTCGCAATCAAGGATTCGATGCTGTTTTCTCTGAAATCTCCTCACATGGATTCAAACTATCGTGACGGTCGTTCTGGATTCAAGCTCCTCCGTGGCGAAACCATTTGCTTCCTGGAGCATCGCACCGATTCTCCTCATACAACCCGGTCTATCTAGAGCAGGGGTGACCAGAATGCCGTGGCTGACAGGGTCTTTCCTGTCTGGGTCAGGCTGACCAGACAGACCGTAGGTATAAGCCAGGATGACGGCATAGACCTCAATTGACTTGATCAACTCTGCACTTGCCTCGTAACTCCTGTCGATAGAGTCGAACATGCCGTAACAACACCCAGTCCCATTTTCACTCTGGAACTGAATGTGACCCGTCGGCCCTTGAGTCTCGGAGATGTGCATCCTGACAAGCGGAGCCTCGAGCTTGATCCATCCGTCCTTCACACGGCCGAAGGGGTTTTCGCCGTCTATCTCGACCTTCGTATCGAGAACAGTGGCACGCTCTTCCATCTCTCCGATGAGGCCAGTGGCGGGGATCCCGTCGACGGACGCCCAAGACCACGATGGCGCACGGTACGTCTCGACACCTTTGCAGTGGAGGGGTTGCCAGCACAAGGACTCCATCAGCGAGCCCTTCCATAAGCCGGCAATGTACTCGTCGTCGAGGACTTTGCTCAGAGCCTTGACGATGCCGGAGATGGCCGGCAGCTTGTCAGCCGGGTCCGTCAGCTCGCGCGGTCCGTATTCCCAAAGGAGACCCTGCCAGGTTCGCATCGAAGGGGTGGTCATTTTGATTCCCTTGGGGGCTGCCTTTGTGCTATGTTGAGAGCGTTTCTCGGCGTAAGTGACGATTTCGGTGTCTTCATTGACACAGGGCAGGCGATATCCGAGCTTGAGGCCTTCTTCCGCTTGACATCCTTCGAGACACTCCCAGTACATCTGCTGACTGGCAAAGTGTAGAACTCGACGAGCGAGAACGCGCTCTTGGAACCCCCATGCCCTTTTCGTCAACGGCTCTTCCTTCATGCGCACGTGATAGTCATGGATAACCTCTTTATCAAGGGGCAGGACAGATGCAAGAATGTCATTCTCGTGCCCGGAGCCGCTCCGGGGAAGTTTGAAGTAGGATCTGGGTGTCCTGGCAGACAGCAAGCCTCCGTTGGTATCGGATGACTTGGTAGCGGCAAGTGTGAGGTAAGAATTGGAGTATACGGCGGCCATCTGCGCCGACTCTCGCTCCCAGTCCTTCAAGTCATCTTGACAGATGCACAAGCTGTCGATCCACAGATACCTCACTCCCAGAATTCGGGTCATTTTCACGGCGTCCCGAAGGGTCTGTGGAAGCTGATCGGTGTCGATGCCATTCTTTCGGGCCTGGATGGTTTCGTTGGTCGTCGTGAAGTGCTTCGACCCCTTTCCCCAGCAGTAGCTGAGAGTGACGTAGTGGTCGTCGAGGTCGGGGTCAGGTTCGACGAGCTTAATCACCGGACCTGAGTCCACCGTGCCAACATCTAGAAGACGCGTTGGCATTGGAGCTCCGCGAGAGCGACAGTGCGGGTGCTCGTCGCACTTTTTCAACCAGTCGACAACTCGGTTGAGCGTTGCCTGATCAGGGACTTCTCTCAATACTCGATCTGACGAACCGACGGAATGAGGATCGTCTATGAACAGGATTAATGTTAGCAAGTGCATTCCACGAATTGCAAAAGGGATAGAAGATGTTGCTGAGAGTCATTCCACCTTCATCAGACGCGAAGCCGATCGAGGCCACGGGCACCACGACACGATCACTATCCTCGATGCTTCTGCAAACGACCCAGAGACCATCGCCGCCGGTCTCGCCACGTTGCGTAAGCCACATGTCCCAACTGGGCTCGCATCGATACGGTCCCCGCAACGGACGAGGCAAATTAGCAATCTCTTCTAAAAGAGCGTCGGCCTCCTTTTCGATCGTTTGACAGAGGATGCATCCACCAGATGCTGCTTTCCGGAGGCTCTCCAAGTCCGGGTGGTACTGGACCCCGAAGCGTTCGATGGGTGTGCCCTTCTTGTAGTCTTCCATCATGATGTGATGAAATCGCGGCTCCCCGCTGAGAGTTCTGATGCATTTCTCGTCCGGAAACGGAGGGAGGTCCTCCAGAGATATGGACTTGCAGAGATCGCAGAGGTTCATGGCGTCGCAGGCTCGCTCAAGTTAGTGTTGTCAGGATCGCGTGCAATGGAAGAACGTTAGGTTGTCTTTATTGTGAGATGGAAAGTCAAGCGACGAATAGGTATGCAGAGCATTAAATACATCGAGGGAAGTAAGAGCTAATGCGGCTTTCGCGAACCGTCTCTGAGTAATAGTTGCCTTCACCAGGTATTTCCGTCAGATGACGTGGATCGCCACTGCGTGTGTGTGTGTGTGTGCTTGCGCTGTGGCTGCTACACGGTTGTATCCAGAATCTTGGGTTGAGTAATGGAAGAGAGAAATTTTCGAGAAGGAGACCGCTGTAAAACAACACAGGTCAGTTCGTCTGGGAACGTCTCTGCGGAAGTCTGTGAAGGCAACCGTCATTCGACATCGTCGAAGCCGGCTGCGTTGATCTGGGTAAGTAGGTGCCTGGTGCTCCTTTGCAATAAGAGGACTGGAGGCGCTGGGATCGACGAGAGCAGGCACCAACTGACAAGGACTTGACCGCCAGAGCGGCCGCCCCAAATGGGGGCTAAATCTCCCTTGTCTAATCCAATGGCAATGTGACCGGTCAGATGGCCGCCTAGTATTGGAGAACGTGGGGGCATTGGAGCGTGAGGGGTCCTGAGATAGGCTTGGTGTGATCGCGCTTAAATACCCTGTTGCTGGCAAGCGAGCGAGCGATGGAACATGCGAGAGGGGACTTTGGTGGGAGCGTTCGCCCACAGGGATTGCAGGACCTGAATCCTTTCTTGGTCTCTGCATTTCACCGCATGCAGAAGAACACAGCCTTACCATCCTTCTGCAACCCAAAACTTGGTGCGGAACTGCGGATACAAGATGAGAGGAAATAAGCCTAATCATGGTGCGCTACGGCCTGCCTGTCCCCTCAGGGCGGGCCATCTATCCCGATCGTGCGATTGTGTGGTTGAATCTCACAATACCCTTATGTGTCGTGTCACCAGCCCTGGGGCTTCACCACATGCATCCTTACGCGCCGGGAACCCACCCCCTTTTCACACAACACGAGCAAAACTTTAATTAGGAGATCCTGCAGCCTGATTTGGAGTGCCAGCCTGATTTCAAGTGGCCCGTTGAACAATTTCTGCACGGTGATGGGACCCCATGCCGTCAAGTATGTTTGCGGCACGCGCTGCTCAGCCTTGATGCCACCTTGCCCGGCGCTGATCTTGGTTGTTTGCTTTGCCAGGGTTTGAAGACTGGGGCCCACGATAGGTTCCTGGCATTCTTCTAAATCGCGTGTTCCTATAGGGCGCAACGTCCTTGCATCTCTGATCTATCAGAAATATGAGACGGATCCTGGTGCATGCCAAGCCCTGTGATGGCTTCTGGTAGAGCTCCTCGCCAAATGAGCTGGGATACGACATACCCTAGCGGGTATCCATGTAGTGTGAGGCACATCAGTAGTGCCTTGGGATACATATGTTGCTGGTTCGCTGTGACATTCACGTTTGTGTTTTTGAACCTTGGTACATGCTTCTACACCAGCGAACGCCTTCGTGGCCCCATCACTCCTTTGTATCCCAAGACCGACACCCGTGGGGTTTAGTATACGTCTCTTCTCACACGCTCTAGTTGCCCTGAGAATCGAAATGGATCCAACAGCCCGAACGGCCCAGCCTGGGCTCGAGGTTCACTACGACACCACCCCCATATCCGTCAATGGCCGGTCTGACAACTGGAACCCTTCTCACGACGGCCACAGTTATGTCGCGCCCTCCGAGCAGAAGATTCCAGTGAACAACGGGTACGAGTATTTGGATCAGAGAAACGGGTACGTCGATGGCGCAGCGAGCACAGTCGAAGACCAACGACCCGCCCGCCGCATACCATGGGTCCTCGTCGGCCTCGGCGGGTTGGTCATCTTCGTCCTCGCGGGCGTCATCGGCGGGGTGGCAGGATGGAAGGTCACGGCCAACTCGGACCAAAAGCCGGCAGAGAGGAATCGGGATCCAGGAACCGGTGGTGACGGCGGCAGTAGCACGCCGCCAACAAACACGAGTAGGATCATCCCGAACTCGGCGCTGACCGCCGTCGGATGGAGGTACGGCCGCGACATCACCCTCCAGGTCTTCTTCCAGAGCGCGGACGCGGCCCTGCGGAGGTTGGAATACAAGACCATCTACAAGAACTGGACAGATCCCATGGAAGCCGACGCGGCGCCCAAGGCTGGTTCACCTTTCGGCGCCAGCCAGTTTTGGGTCAAGCCGGAGGTTCGTTACCCCCCAAAGCCTGGTGACAGCACACACTGACGAAGCTCTCTCACTTAGCCCTTGCCTGTAATTCCTCAAGCGGAACTCTTCTACCTCGGATCCTCCGACAAGATCCTCGGCGTGAACTGGCGAGACGGCTTCACAAGGGGAGGTTTGAGCGACAGCGTCAACGACGGAGGGTACACCATCAACTATAGCGGCTCGCAGATAGCGGCGTACTGGCCGTCCACTATCCTCCAAGCCGCCAGCGGAGATATCATGGAGGTATTCTTCGACTACAAGTCTCCGAGGTTCCAAGAACCGAAGAGCGTCGGCGTCACCGCGTCTCCCGGTTCGGCATTGGTCATACTCCCCCGTGAAGTCACCCACTCCGCCGGCGACAAGACCACGGCGTCGAGCGCGCGCATCATCTACCGCGACACCAACGGCCGTCTGCGCAACTTTGACCGGTCCTCCGGAGGCCAGGAGCTCCCTAGCTCGGGCCAGTTGCCCGTCACCGTCGACTCCAACTTCACCATGACCGGCTTCGCGGTCGCGCGTCTGGACTCCAACGGGCAAAAGTCGGAGGGGCTCAACACTTGGGTGCTATACCAGGACTCCAAGACGGGCGAGATCTCGTACGTCTACGAGAACGACGGGTCGGGATGGCAGGGTCCGGAGACGGACCCGGTCTTCGATGGGGCTGACAACCCGACGCATCTTGCCTGCATCACGGCCAGCTCGTCCACGGTCCCCGAGGTTCCGCTCGAGACTTCGCATGATCTGAGTCATTGCTTCTTCCAAGTTGGCCGGAAATTGAAGCATGTCCATTTTGACGGCAGTTCATGGACAGATATGGGCTTCCTCCCGGTGGCCTGAGCGGACAAGGAGGCCGGAGTTGTTGGATCCTGGTGTTTGAAGATTGCGTGCCTGGCGTCCCTCCACTCGGGACGCATTAGTAAAAAAAACAACATGTTTTACATGAATTAATGAAGTTCTTGGCCACGTTGCTACTTCAGGCGGCCGTCAAACGGGCGGTCTACAGATGCAGTTGCGCTGTGACATGACGTGAGTACGACCCAAGTTCCTGGACAGGAGAACTTGCCTGGATCGCGAGCAACAGCATTCAATTCTCGACCCTAGGCTAAACCTACAAACGAAACTATCTAAGAGCAATAAGCACCAGAAATAGAGCAGTTGTACATGTCTCCAAATTGAGCCGTCGATTCGCCGCCAACCCTCATCTCGTTGTAGGTATGGCCTCCCGTGGGAGCAACGAAGCCGCCCATCTTCTCCATCCCATGATAGGCATCACCAACAGAGATTTTCGCTTTGTCAGTGGCAGTGATGAGTCCGTAATAGTGACCCTGTCGTTGGGGGGTGGCGTCTCTCACCCGGTCCTGCAAGAGCTTGTCGATTCCGGCCACCATGTCGTTCAGAACCTTGAGCCGCACGACCTTGGCTATTTCAGCGATGTCCTGATCGGCCAGCTTTTTCTGAGCTTCCGTAGCGGGAAAGAGCTTTTCCAGTTCATCCGTGAGCCTCGAGATGCCCTCGACGAGCTCCATGAGGCTTTCTCTATCGTACAAGGCCCAACGGGCCCGCTTCGACAGCCCCGGACCCTTCGTGCGCTTCGGGGTGATTGAGTTGATGGTCTTGACCAGGGCAGAGCGGTCGGGGTCGGCAATGCTGTCTGCCGAATAAACAGGCGCTGGCGAGTAGAATGTTTTGGACTTCTTCTCGGATCGCGAAAACAGCAGGTGAATCTGGTACAGTGCTTCCTCGGCTGCCTTGACCTCGAGCATGGTCGCGTCGGGGCGCCCAAGATGCGGATCATCGTAGATTCTGACAGCGGTGCCCCAGCGAGAGAGGCGTAGTTCGAGCAGGTTGAGGACGACGAGGTTTTGCTCGTAATCCTGTTCAAACTGGCGACCCAGCTGGACGTACTTGAAGCAATCGACACAGGCTGTAAAGGCCGATGCAATGCCGACGGCGCCGGCAGCGATACCGAAGGTTTCGGCCATTTTCAAAGACTGGAGAATTGTAGTAATCGAAAGAGTCAGGTCGAAATGAGGAAGCTGAGTTGCTGAAGGAATCTGCTTTGGTTATTGACTATCCTCTTCAAGAAGGGGATTTTGTGGTCTTTTCAACTCTGGAGGAGAGCCAGAGCGCCAGTTGAAGCTTCTCGACCGCACTTGAAGCTTCTCGGCCGCACGGTCGAGGTTGAGTGCCTTGGGCTATGATCTCCCACGCCAGGCTGTGTAAGCCATCTACGACAGCCAGCGCAACGCGAGGAAGGACACGATGAAGAAGTGTAGTGGCGCTGTGCGTACGCTACTCCGAGGTGGCTAGTGTTGCCTTAGTGCATCGTGGGCTGCCCGGGAAAAGCTTCGGTTCCCTCCGCAATCAACCGTTCCAAACGCCCAACTTCTACGCCGCTGACAGGGGGCTTAGAAGGCTGTCACCAGGCACAGGCGGCACGCCTGGCGAGAAATTAATCTCCGGTGCATTAACTAGGACAGCTCAGCCGTTTTGACGCAGCGGTCAGGACTTCGAGGGACTGCGCCAGCTGGCTGAGATGGTCCGCGTCCGACATGGAGATGCGGCCGGGACGCCCCCAAATTTCCGGCGCGCTGGCCTGGCAGAGCCCTCCATGCAGCTGCTGTGAGGAAACGCCTCGAGATCGGCCTCACGGCAAGGCATGCGGCAGCTCAGTCCCGGACACGAACCTGAAGTCACGTACGCAATCCAGTGTTTAAATTGACGATGTACGCAATCTTGCCAGCATGGTGTTGTGTAGCCGCCAGCACCAGCCATTCATTCATCGTCTCCATTCCTTCTTATCTTTAGTACTCTACAGAGGTTCATCTCGAAGCCGCCGTCTTCACAATCACACGGCCATCAACATGTCAGACACCGACACAATGGTTCGTCACGTAAACTACGAAGCGCACTCAAGCGGCAGTTCCTCACTTCACTGTGGCGACAAATACATATACAACTTTATGAATAGAGCTGGGGCCATTGGAGAACATGCTGGAGCCATGTTATTGTCCTCCTTCTCTCCATTGACGTTCGAAGGCGCCCACGCTCAGGTGCGCGAAGACGCGGACCTCGACGACCGCGGTGAGAACGAATCAGGCGACGGCAATTACACCGGCCAATGGCTTTGGGAATCGCCTCTGTTCCAAAAGTGGCTGTCGAGAGAGACCCGGAAGCTATGGTACACTGGGATATGTAAGTCACGGACACCCCAACGGCCGTCAGACCCCCCCGGGACACGCTGACAAGCATGGCAGCTGGCGTGGGCAAGAGCACACTTGCGTGAGTTTACATCGCCACCTCGCCGCGGCTACCGATTGCTGATCGCAAATAGATCCATCATCATTGAGCGCTTGACCGAACTGCGGAAAAGCTCGAAGCCAGACGGGCGACATGGACGAGTGGCCTACATCTACTTCAGCCACAACGAGAAATATTCCATCGGCAAACTCCTCCGAAGCATCATCAGGCAGGCCTTCAAGAATGACGAGAACCTCCCGCCCTCCGTTCATCAAGCATGTACTGAGCACAAGGACCAAGAGGCAGACACCAGAAAGAAAGTCAAAGACCTGGCAAGCCTCATCCACAACCTCGCATCTACTGAGGTGATCTTCATCGTCATCGACGGCATCAACGAGGCAGATAAAGAGGTGGCCAAGGATTTGATCGAGTTGCTGCGCCCCGACAGCCAGCCACAGGCCGGTGGGATCAGTCTTCTAGTCCTGTCTCGAATCTGGAAAGACTTTGAACATCTCTCGAGAGGTTTTGACCGCAAGGCCATCACGGCGAACGACAAGGATGTTCACCTCTTCGTCGACTACATGTTCAGGAAGTACAGCAGCTTGGGACATCTCGCGCAAGCCGACCCGCAGCTCCGGATCGACCTGGCACATGCCATAACCTGTAAATACAGCAAGATGTATGTTGACGGCGGTGCTCCTGTCAATGCTTCCACGATACTGACAACTCCAGATTTCTGCTCGCCAAGCTGCAGATGCAAATCCTCATCCCGGCCTTCAAATCCAGGTCCCTCACCTGTTCCGATCTCCGCAGCGAGCTTGGCAAACTTCTGCCCGTCGCCCCGGATCTCGACGCCATGTACGCGTCTCTGTCCCAACGAATTGTGGATCGGGACCGGGACCGCGAGACGAATGATCTAGATGCCAAGCGCGCGTATCGAATCTTGGCTTGGGTCGTCTTGAGCCCGCGGCACCTCAGCATCGCGGAGCTACGCGAAGCCATGGCTCAAGACGATATCACCAAGAACCTCGGAGACCCAGATGATCAGGAGACCCGGGACACCATCCGAGACATCTGCGACGGCCTGATCAAGTTCCGCAAGGGCGAGATCGTACTGGTTCATTCCACCACCGAGGTCTACTTCAACAAAAACGCACAAAGGTTGTTCGGAGAGTTTCGAGCCCAGCTTGCCGCAACGTGTGCTTCTTACCTCAAAAACTTGGAAGATCCGGGACCCGCTGATCAGATCCATTTTCCCGTCCGAGACGCTCGAAGACTTGCAGCTCAGAAGTTCTCGCAACAGCATGCTGAGACTGAGAATCGAATCGACATGCAAAATGCCTACCACGGTCAAGTGACTCAGCTCTTCGGTTACGTCGACTGTCTGCTCACAAGATACCCACTCCTTCCGTATGCCCTTCAGTACCTGGGCTATCATTTACGGAAGCATGGTCAACCTATCTCAAAGGAGACGAATGATGACGTTATCTCACTTCTCAGTTCGCTCTCAAAGATGCAGTTTCTGTATCGTTGGCTGCAGATTTTGAATCTCATCCAGCCGGCACACGCTCGAAGATGTTATAAAAGCGATAAGTTCAAACCGCTGGTGATTTATTTTCCAAATCCATGGTGTGATTCGACCGGAGAAGATGACGATGCTTCGACATCATCAGATCGCACGGGAAACACGAGCACCCCTGGAGACTTTGCTAGACACATGGAAATGCCGACAGACTCTCCACGCAGCGGGGAACATGATGCGGCGATCGAAACAGAGAGGCTCGACAAGTTTCTCGACAGATTTCTCGAGGAAATCATGGAGTTCCTCGGCGTTGAGAAACAAATCAACGACGATCCTGGCTCCGAAGATTCAGCAAGCATGGCTTCGTCCACCACCAGAGTGGGAGAAGTGACCGAGGAGGAACTCATTGCGTCCCATCCAGCAGCCAAACAACCCAAGGACACTGATCTCCTGGCTGCAGAAGTCAATAGTGCAGCAGAGTCGCAGCTCTCGCCCTGCACCCCGGGCGACCTGTCGTTGGTCGAAGCTAGACATCCAATAACTCCGGCACATCTCGCGGCATATTACGGCTACATTCCCGTTCTGGAGCACTTCCTCAAAGACCCCAAGGACGTCAACGCAACCGACGAATACGGCCGCACGCCCGTGGCCGTCGCGCTGCAGCAAGGCCACATGAAGGCAGTGGCCGTGTGCATCGAAAAGGAGGCAAAGATCGATCTCACAGCCAAGGAGGGCCAGGAAATCCTGCTCCAGATATCGAGGACGAAGAAGCCGAAGAAAGACCTCATCCAGTCCATCGTCGGGAAGAACGTCGCCGATCTCGAAATACTCCAGTCGAGGGCCGCGTGCGACGTGGACAAGCTCCTCAATCATCTGCCGATGTTCGTCGGCTGCTCGGCGCTGAACTCCCTGGTGCACTTCAATCCGAGTCTCGACGAGGTATACCGCCTGATGCACTACTACGAAAGAGCCAAGAGCTTTTTCCGGCGGCAGGCTCCGCCCAACATTCTGGATGCTGCGGTTCGTGGGGATGCGGCAGCGATCGCGCGCATGATCGCGAATAAGTCGGTGAAAGTGAACTCCCGGCTTGGTATGATGGCAATCTTCATCGCCATCGAGTTCGGTCACACCGAGACGGTGAAGGCTTTGCTTGACGGGAAAATCGATGTGAACATCCGGGATTTCGAAGGCAACACGCCCCTCATCCGGGCTTCATCCCGAAGCAACGCGGACATCGTCGAGATACTCCTCAAGGCAGACGCCGACGTCACACTGCGAAACGATGACGGTCTCACGGCCTGGACCGTCAATTTGAGTCTCGAGAACACGAAAGGTTTGTACTGAAAGCGGCCATTCTATGTGTTTGACTGACGAGAGATAGTACTTGACATGATAGCCAGTAAAGGAGGAGCAGATCCTGACGCGACGTACGGCAACGGCGAGCCCGTGCTCTACTGCCACGCCGCCGGAGGCAATCTTGCCACTGTTCAGTTCCTGCTCGACAAAGGCATCAACCCCTCGAAGCGCACCTGCTGCGGCTGGGCCCCCATTCACTGGGCTGCCAACAATGGCCATCTCGAATGCGTAACAGCGCTGCTGAGGAGCGGCGCCGAGCACTCACCACTGTCTGACACGGCACAAACGCCACTCGACCTGGCCACGGAGCAGAACCATACCGAGATCGTTCGGGTTCTGGAAAATGCAGGCGCGAAGTGCGGCCTGGATCTGATTAACAGCGTGGGCTCCAGATCCAATTCCTCGGAGTTCCCGCCCTTCATGGACGAATCCGACGAGCTTACCGGATACTCTACTGAGGGCGATGAAACCCGCGACGACGAATATGTGATACGCGCCCAGTACGGGTTCGAGGCAGCCCTGCTTAGACTCGAAGAGAAGGCGTCCGTGCCGGACTCAACAAAGAAGGAAGTTTTTGAGTTCTTCTTCCGGGGCATTGCCCAGGTTATTTATGCGCTTGACGGCAGTTTTGAGGGCTTTTTGAGAATTTCTGATTTTACAGCTGAGAGATGGCTGGAGGTTGTGGACGAGTTGAGGCAGAGGGAGAAGGTCAGGGCGATACTCCAGGAATCGGGTGACACGCAAGACTTCTAATTTTTAGCACTGTCAGCTTGCAATAGGAAAGCATCGAACCCCTCCAGAGAAGGTAGAGGGTCACCATGTCAATGGAGCATCGATGACCGAACGCCTTCAATTCTTGCTAGGTATCAACAATGGCCTATCATACAAGCATCCAACCCCCTCGTCGCTTATTTCTCAAAGCGGCTGGCGACAGTCTTCCAGTTGATGACGTTCCAGATGGCGTCAAAGTACTCGGCCTTGCGGTTCTGGTACTGCAGGTAGTAGGCGTGCTCCCAGGCGTCGATGCCGAGGAGGGGCTCGAGGTTGCCGGTGACGGGGTCCTGGTTGAAGCGGGTGACGACGCCGAGGGTGCCGCTGGTCTTGTCCTTGACGAGCCAGGCCCAGCCGCTGCCCTGGATGCCGGCCAGGGAGGTGTTGATCTGCTTCTTGAGGGTCTCGAAGGAGCCAAAGTCCTCCTTGATGGCCTTGGCGAGCTTGCCGTCGGGCTCGCCGCCGCCGTCCTTGTTGGCCGGGGCGAGGTTCTCCCAGAAGAGGGAGTGGTTGATGTGGCCACCGCCGTGGAAGTTGATCAGGGGAGCCTGGGCGGCGGCCTTGGCGAAGTCGCCCTTGGCCTTGGCCTCCTCGACGGTCTCGAGGGCGGTGTTGAGGCCGTTGACGTAGGTCTGGTGGTGCTTGGAGTGGTGGAGCTCCATGATCTGGCCGGAGATGTAGGGCTCGAGGGCGCCGTAGTCGTCTGAGGAGGCGACGGGTCAGCATCGTCGTCACAAGACAACCGACGCTTGTGCTACTCACAGGGCATGTCGGGCAGAGTGGCCTTGCCGCGGACGAAGCTGGTGCTGGCCATGGCGGCGGCAGGCTTAGCAGCGCCAGCTCGCAGAGCCGTGCGGAGGACGGGGGCGGTTCGGAGGAGCGTGGACGACATTTTTGCGTGTTCCTATGTCTGGCTGCTGGTGTCAATGGGAGATGCAGACGGTAGAGCGACGATGGACCGAGCTGCGGGAGGGAGAGGGATGCACTAAAAGTACCTTGGAGACGTTCAATTGGCGGTTGACAAATGCAATTGGGACTTCAAGATGATGTCAATTGCGGGAGGTTCGGTCGGCTATTACGTGAGGGAGCTCGGATCTCCAGAAAAGCTGCGACGGGTTGCCGAGCTGGCCCCAGCTCCACCGCTCTCACTGGTGCTCGCGTTGCGGCGGGCACCTTCTGTCCGTTTCTGCGAATGAGAGAAGAATGTCGTCATCTAAAAAGGTGGGGACCTGTCACCTCGAGCTTGCAGCAGATTCTGAGGTAATCCACGCGTGTCCATTGGCCGGTCGAATCTGCACCGCCACAGCGTGGCTTGACGGCAATGGAGGGGTTGGACTTGGCGGGCTGGACCGCGTCAACACCGCTGTCCGACGCGTCGCTCGTCAGTGACATCGTCAGGTCACGGGTCGACTTTCGCAACAGCAGCCAAGATGTCGTACTACGATATCGACGCCATCTTGACCGATGCAGAGGTGCGCTCCTGACCTGCTCTGGCAATGCAATTTCTTTCCCGCAGCAGACCGCTAACACTCCCCAGAAAGTGCCCTGCAAGTTCGAGCTCGACCTCGAAGGCCTCGGCTACCTCGACAACAACCCTACCCACGCCCTCAAGGCCGGCACCCAAATAGCCCTCCCCCTCTGGCTCGCCGAGATGCTCGCCCTCGCCAACACCGGTCCGACGCAAGACTCCAAGGCGCCCGTCACCCTCAACCTGCCCTCGGCGCTGTCGAACCAGGTCGTGCAGGCCCTCAAGGCCGACCCGCGCGCCGTGCCCGTCCGGGACCAGAGCGCCCACTTCTACGGCCTCGGCACCCGCATACTGGACCTGTTCGACGAGCACGAGCTGAGCGAGGTCATGAGGAAGACGTTCGTGAAGCGCGCGGCCGAGATCGCGCTGCACGCCCGCAAAGGCGGTGATGATGGCGTCGGCGGCTCCAGCGAGGACTTCCTCCGTGGCCTGGACGAGTGGGAGCGAGGCCTCTTCCGAAAGGCGCACGACGGGACGAAGGCGTCCAAGGAGTGGATGGACAAGGTCAAGAAGCACTGAGGGACACTTGGAGCTTGGCGACTACAACAACTGATGGCGCAGCACCCGACCATCGCATATCGCGAGCGTGCTAGGAGAACCCCAGGATCAACCTGCCAACAGTGGCGAGGAGTCGCGGACTCGCCGATTGTGCGTTCAAGTCCGACATCTCGGGAGGCGATTCTTTGGCGCGCAAGACGACTCTATTCTCGACGCCGCGACTCGGACTGGTCGGGCAAGAGGCGGAGACCGAGGCTCTTCGGACATTCAAAGTCGTGCCGGGAATCTACCTCACGAAATCATTCAAAGCGCAGTGCTCGAATAGTCGCATCTCGCAAATGTTGAAGCGGCTATGCGCGAAAGCGAAGCGCGGGGTGATGGGGCTGGCGGGACCCTGCGGGAAGATGCCTCTCGCGGCTCGGCCTTCACGATAAGGCCGAAGTAGCACGACAGAGCAACATAATACTAATGAGCAATGAGCAAAAGCACGAATTTACTGCTTACATGATGAAAATTTTCTCTAATTCCAGTGACAATTGATCCGATGGACGACGGCCGGAAATGCGCATGTCAATGTTTCACATGAAAGTCTTATCGAGATCCTTCTCCGCTAAGGTTCCTCTTATCTGCATGGCATCTGACGGCGGGGCAGTCCGAGGAGATAACGAAGCGCGTGGCCCTCGGCGGCTTCCGAGCCTCCACAACGCCGCCACTCCTCTTTCCAAAACATTTAGAAAGGCCACGTTCCTCTCACAGAAATCTTCTTGTTGAACTCCGAAGCCGTTTGCGAGTCACCAGGGATCAAACCTGACATATTACTAAAGTCTACATCGAGATTCAGCAACATCGCAAAATGACTTCTCGCGCAACCGTCCAGCCGATTGTCCCCTCTGAGGGCTCGGCTGTTGATTTCGGAGCCGTCGTCTCCAACGTTGATATCGAAAACCTTACCGGTAAGATTGCATGAAAACTACGTGAAAAATGCAATAATGTTGCACAAGTATTGGGAGAATACCCGTGAAATCGGTAACCTCCTATGGTAAGCTCTTCGCGCACTCTCGTCCCGACCACACCTACTGACGCCTCGCAGATGCCGACTTCGCCATGATCCGTGACGCCCTCTTCAAACACCAAGTACTTGTCTTCAAGAACCAGAGCCACGTCTCCCCCAAGGCGCAGTACGAGATCACCCAGCGCTTCGACCCCGACGCCTCGGCCTCGTACGGCCACGGCAAGACGCTCGACGCGAAGCGCTCCATCCTGCACCCTGACCTCAAGACCATCCCCCACCAGCCCCAGGTGCAGGTCATCGGCAATGGCTTCGTCGAGGAGTACGAGGGCCTCAAGAACATCCAGCTCCGCCACCCGCACCACCGCACCTTCCACGCGACCACCGTCCCCGCCGAGGACGACCTCGACTTCACCCGCTTCTACCGCTGGCACATCGACGCCGCGCTCTACGGCCTGGCCCCGCCCGTTGCGACCACCCTCCTCGCGGTCCGCGTCCCCGGCGGCCGCAAGCAGACGCTCCGCTACGACGACGGCTCCGGCGACGAGATGACGGTGCCCCTCGGCACCACGGCCTTCGTCTCGGGCTACGCCATGTACGACAACCTCTCCCCCGCCGACCAGGAGTTCGTCCGCGCGACAAAGGTCGAGTACGCGCCGCACCCGTACGTGTGGATGAGCAGCGCCAAGTCCCGCGCCACGGGGCTCGGCCTCGTCTCGGAGGGCAAGGAGGTGCCGCTGGCGGAGCTCCCGCCCGTCGAGGAGGACAAGATCCAGGTCCTGCCCATGTGCTGGCGGAACCCCGTCACGGGCCGGCTGGCGCTGCAGATCCACCCGTCGGCGGTGCGGAGGCTGCACCTCGCGGACGGCTCGGTCGTGGACGACCTCGCCGAGGTGCGCGAGACGGTGCACCGGCTGCAGCGGCCGGGCATCGCGCCCGGGAACGTGTACGCGCACGACTGGGAGCAGGGCGACTTTGTGGTGTTCCACAACCGCGGCGTGATTCACTCCGTCGTCGGGGCGTTTGCTGAGCACGAGGTTCGGTTGTTCCGGCAGTGCAATATCGCGGGCAGTCGGCTACCCGAGGGACCCGTCGAGGTTGCTGCGGCGGTGTAGGATGTTTGGTTCACGTGGTCTTGATTTAGCGTTTTTTAGAACCTTGGTATAGGCAGTCTACTGTTTAATTAGAATTGTTCAATTGCGCTAGCCTCTTCTCTCCCTATCATGACTTCCATGTTCATAGCCTCAAACTTTCGACACTAGGCGTTCAAATGACAGGTCACATTCTCTGATAAGCCGAACATCCCCAGACGATAGTTCGCTGCATGTCGACGTTGACTGGTGAGTCACTTGTTGGTCTCATGGAGCAGTTGCATATGTAACTTTCGGCACAGTAGCAGAGACTCCGGTCACATCGGGCGCACGTCATGACGATCGCGACTCCTGGTCCGTGATCGGAGGTGGCACCGGACCTCGTCGCCGAGGACACTGATAACACCCCTGCCCGAATCCTACGCAGACCGGATGCAGACAACGTCACGATCTTCAATCACTGCGCCGTGTCCAAGCGTGAGAAGTGAGACGTCATGAGAGTATGAAATTGACTTGATTAAGATAATTGGTTGATATTGGGGTATTCCGTGTTTGCCGTCGAAAAAGCCGCTCAAATGAAACCGAACCGTGCCGCCAAACCCCCCCGCCGTGACCATGAGATGATCAAAAATGCCAGACCAAGAAGGAACGAAAAGACCAAAACTTTTGTGTGTGTGTGTGTGTGTGCGTGTGGATGTGTGAGTGAAAATGGGGTATCATTCTAATCGGAGCCGGACCGGCTCCTCGCATCGCTGGGAAAAAAAGGGAAAGAAAAATGACGCTGTGATTCGGGGCCCGAGATCCACCGGCGGCTTCATGCGTGCTTCCAGAACTTCCACTTTTGCGTCTTCTGACACGCGTCGCACTCGGGCACGAGGTACTTGCTGAGCTTCTTCCACCCCTCCTCGGGGAGGGACTCGATGGAGTCGTTGAGCATGTCCATGCAGGCGCGGGTAGCTGTTTTATCTCGTGTAAGCGACCTCCCTTTCTTTTCGTGTCTCACAAGGTTAAGGTAGAGCACGTACGCATCATCTCCATGGCGTCCTCGCTGTCGGCGGCAATCTCCATGCGCGTCGAGTTGTAGCAGCGGTACTGCTGCTGCAGCTTCAGCATGCACTCCCACAGCTCCTCGAGGTCGGCGTCGTCGGCGGAGGTGCGGCGGCCGGCGAGGGAGGATCTCGGCTGGGCGGCGGCGTGCTCCACACTGGCGGCGGCGGGTGCCGGGGCGTACTCGGTCATGGTGACGTGAGCCTCGGGCTTCTCTGACGGGGCGGCGCAGGGCCGGATCATGTCGTCCTCGCTGTCGCTCTCGGGCCAGGAGGAGTATCCCGAGCCGCTGCGCTTGGGGAGCCTCTGTTGTCGGCCGAACATGTTGTGTGTGTGTGTATGTGTGTGTAGGTGGGTGTGTGTGGTTGTATGAGGGATGGGACGACAGGCGCGTGTGTACGTGAGGTGTCGACGACGGGTATGCCCAGTGCTCAAGGACCAGTTTCGTAGCAGTATCCGTAGCAGTGATGGGATGAATTCGAAGGCAGGGTGTCGAGCAGCAAGGTCAGGACGGTGACGAAAGGGGGAGCGAGGTTCGAAGGATATTTAAACCCACTGTATAAGCCGCAGGTGCCGGAAACCCTATGCAGTGATCACCAATCTAAAGGTCAGATCGTTCGAGGCGAGGCGCCCCAAAAAATGGTCGAAAGCGACGGCGATCAGACCCGCGGGCGGCGCCCAACGGAACCAGGCCGATCCTTACTCATGCGCGCGTGTGTGTGTCAAGGTGTGTCACTGAGACCCGGCCGGCGTGCGTGTTTGTGACTTGTTGTATGTGTGTCTCTTTACAGTGCGTGGGTGGGTTGCCATCAAAAAGGGCTGGGCTATAGTGCGTGTGTGTGGCTCTCTGGGCAATGCAGCCGCACGTTTTTCTTGGTTTCTGCTTGGGCTCGTCGACGGTCGTCGTACTTGTTCCCCCTTTCTGAGGTAATTCGGGCTACAATGAGTAATGACGATGGGGCCGGGAGGGTGCGCTTCGAGCTCCGTCTGGCCCGGACGCTGCCCGGGACTGGGCATTAAACTGGGGCCCTGGCAAGCAATTTTTTTACTTTTTTTTCTTCTCTCTCTGTTCTTTTTTGTTCCCTGGTTTCTTCTTGGACGAGCTCCCTGCGAATGATGGATGAGAGGCGAGGAAAAGGGCCGAACTACGTAAGGAGACTCGAAAGCCAAAAAAGAACTGGAGCTTTGCACGCGGGAAGTTTTCGTCCCCTGGCCTGAGAAAATTGGGATTCGCCCGTCCGTGTCCATGTCGTGTACAACAAGCCGTCAACAATTTTCTTCTCCTTTGCCTTGCTTGGCCGGTACGGGGTACATCTACATCGTACAAGGCCAAAAACGACTTACAAGCCACCTTAGCTTCGTCCAGCACAAGCGTCATGCAGGGCCAGCAGTACCGGCCTGCCGGCCAGCCGGCCTGGGAACTTCCCGCGCCCTGCCCTGGGCTGTTTGAATGATGTACTTCTTTTTTTTAATGTGCGGATTAGATGGGCGGTGTCAGCTCCGCGTCTCTGAGTGGACGAAAACAGCCCGCGACGTGGACAGGGTGGCTGCGAGGTCATGCGATGAGAGGGCGCGGTCACGGTTCGCGACGGGTCTCCCTTTTCTCGCTTGCGTTGTGCGTGTTTTGTTGTGGCTCATCGTCGTGTCAACAAAGACAAACTTGACATGCTACTTACTACCTTACATGTACCCTCAAGACTGGTGGCACACACACATACGTGTGTGCGTGTGTCTCTCTTGAAGTCCCTGACAGCCCAGACACACCGCGGCCGGGATGAGGGGGCCCATGATGCGATGCCATGCGCCTATGAAGCGATAAGGCTGTCCCAGGGGCCCAGCATCGCCCATTCGCCAGGGCAACCTTTTCGTGACCTGCGGTGAGCCCTGGAGGGGGTTGAGCGTGTCTTAGACACCGATTGGATCAAATGACGGTGACGCTGCGGGAAGGGCGCGGGAGGATTGGGTGTGCAGAGACATGTCAGATGGTTCCCCCTCGACCACCACCTCGACAACAGGCCATGGTCGAGACCTCAACGTCCCTCACTTGCAGCCGTTGCCCAACTTGCTTGTTCAACCGCTCGTCTCGTGTGTGAAACGACAGCCCGCAGACGGCAGAAGAACCCTGGCTCTCATTTGCCTGCGGGCCTCATCTCATCTCACGTTCCCGTCTATTCCCGCGAGAGGGGCCATCTAATACCCACCAACACGACATGGAAGCCCAAAAGGGGGGCGGACCAAACGTTTTACGGTGGCACCCAGCGTTACCTAAGAATGAGAGGGGCCCGATGCGGCGCCGACACGCTCGGTGAAGTGGGCATCTGGCCGTCTCCTGTTACAGACATTGATGATGCGAACCCGCAGAGGGAAACATCGAGGCTTCGCGGAACCCGGGAACCGGCAGCGCCGGTCGTTTTCTTCCCTTGCTCTAACACGCCTAGGGTGAGAAACGGTAAGAAAAAGGATCGCCGTGGCGCCACGGCCACATCATCAGCCGGACTCTTCGGGCGACGACCATCCAGCCCCAAAGGTGAGCCGGACGACGCTGCTACCAAACTCAAAATAACCACCTCCAAGATGGGTAGGTAATCTGACGAAATCGCGGGTCCGTCAGATAAAGCTTGTGTCAACGACGATTCTAGTAAACCATAGAGGTTATTCACAAGTCCTATGGTACGCTGTATCGCTCAACCTTAGTGGTTATCTATAAAGGTGTTTAAGCAGGCAGTAAACTGCTAAGTTTTTGAGATACTTAGTGAGTCTTCGGCGACCGCTGCGGCGTCCCGAATATGGTCTAGTGCTTGTGTCAACGACTGATTTGCCCGTCGCCGCCCAGCTCCTACAACACCATCTGCGGCGTTTCTCGACCGCTTGGTATCTCGTCATCCAACGCGTCATCTTTACACATCTTTTACACATCAATCACTTATCGCCCGTCGCATCTGGATTCTTTCATTTGTCGCCATCCCTCTCCCCCGTCGCAGCCCCAGCTTCATTCACATGCCCACAGCCACATCTGCCACCAGAGACGCCCCCTTGCGCCTCCCCCGCCCGCCCTTGGCCTGCTTCCCTGGTGACCCGCGAAGCCACACATGATTATCCAACGCCAAGTATCTCCCCCAGGGCGTTTGCATGCGCGCCCGGATTGAGCCACTTTACGCGAGAATTACTCAAGTCCTTGATCAATCGGGCGACTCTTGCATTCTGCTGTAACGCCCGCAAATGACAGTGACGCTCGTCTTTGATGCATGGCCAAAGTCTACTCACGAGGTGGGTTCAGCCGTCGGGCGGAGTGCACTCCGGGGGACCTAGGTCAAAGCCATTGACGGCGGCGTCGAGACTCGAACGGCGGGCGCCAAGTTGGTCACGCGGCTCAGAGAACATGTTTGGTTGATACCTTCAGCAGATGGTGATCTTTACTAATATGGGGTTACGAGCGGCTAGCTCTAGATGTGGAGCTTTCCGCACGTTGCCTCGTTGCTTTCAGCCGCAAGCCTCTTGCTGTAATTTGAAAGAGGCAACTGTTATTGACACTGAGCAACCCCTTTTTCATTTCAGCGGACATTACAAAACTTCAGCCGTTGACGCCAGTGCCCTATGAGCTGAGGAACCATCGCGTTTGGCAGCTAGTCTGAGCGCCAACATCTCATCATGGGTTTCCTTCTACCTAGGTATGATCCCGCATGCAGCTCATCAATGAGCCTCCCAATTCCCAGCCCCGCACTCACTCGGCTGCCCTCCGTCCCCATAAAGCAACAGAGCACCTCTCTGACACATCTCAGGGTCGCATTCGTAGTCCAGCAGCTCTGAAAAAGAGTGGCACAGCTCGCGACGCGCGAACCAGTCTTCGAGTCCCGACGGGTGAATCTTGTTGTCCCAGACGCAGTTGCCGTGAGCGTCGAGCCACATGATCTTGAGAAAGTTCCCCCGGAGCGCTTCTTCATCAACAAGGAACATGTACGTCGCCTGCGCCCAGTCCGCTCTCCATACTGGAAGCATATGGTCCTCCATGTACTCTTCCCCGCTGTCCTCGGGCTCATTATCCTCTCCTCCGCCCTCCACACCGTGAACGATGGACGGCACTCGGAGCAGGAACTGAGCTAACCCATCGCCGTCACCGGGGGCGGCATATAATGTCTCGTTGTCAAAGACGTGACCCGCTACGATCTCCATCTCGCCAGTCAGGTATTCGTGTCCTTTTATCTGCTCCCATGCCGCGACGAGCTCGGGGGCGTAGCACGTCCGCAGCAATACCGGCTCGCAGTGGAACAAGTGTTCTCGCTCTTGAACGGTCTGACGAGGTCTCAGGACACGCGAGATTTGTTCAGTGGTTACGAATTGAGACTCTGTCGCGGCAGTCCTCTGACGAGCGTCGCTTCTTTCAAGGTACGGCTGTGCGATGGTGAGCTTCTCGACAGACAAGGAGAAAGGGGGTGAGATTTGGAAAGCTACCTTTCGGTCGCGGGGGTTCATGGCAAGCCATCGACTGACAAGTTCGTTCCATTGCGCCTGGTCCTCGGCTGTGTCTCTCTCGTAGTTCCAATGATCCTGTGAGAGGCGTTAGAGGGACGGTTAACTACTACTCATCCCACATTGGGGACACTCATAGACTACGCATACCAGGATGAAGCAGTCGGATGGCAACTTGCCATAAGAGGCAAATTCCTTGGGATTGAGTATCCCATTCTCATGTTGCTCCATTCTCGGAAGTTAACCAATGCGAGATACGCGTACGAGTCAAATAAACAGAAGGAGGTTTGCAGCGTTGTGCGAGCAGAGGATTTGCCGACCAACACTCGAAATTAGGCAAACACCAACCTGTGCCGCAATAGGACCCACGCCGCTGTAACCCTGGTTCGGTCTGCACTCGGTTCGGGACTGGAACCAACGGAGATGACATTGAGTAGTGTAGCAAACGGTCACTATTCACAGCTTCATGTTTATGAAGTCATCAGTGGCAGGTTTGAGAAACAACACAGTTTGCTAGATAAACCACGCTCAGTAGAAAAGCAAAACCGACCCAAAGGACAGTCACACTACACGATCCTAATCTCACTCCCAATATAAGTCCCGTTCCCGCAGCTCCCGCTAAACTCGACGTCACCCACCGTCTGCGCTGTGCCGATGGGGGTCGTCTTGACGGTGTTCCTGCTGAGGCCGATCTCCTGCGCGCCGCTGAGGCCGTTGATCTTGCAGCTGTCGTCGACCCGGGCAGTGATGACGCAGTGCGGGTTCGCCACGCTGCCGGCCTCCGGGTGCGGGTGGCGCGACTGGAAGGACGCCGTCTGGTCCTGGCAGACGTTGCCGTTGGAGAAGCGCGGGCTCTTGTCCTCGGCGACGGTCGGGTCGCCGCCGCGGAAGATGCACGCGTTGGCCGTGTCGGCGCCGCAGTCCTCGGACCCGGTCATCATGTTCCAGAACTTGCCCTGGCGGGCTTCGAGGGCCGGGGCAGCGTTTGGCGGGGTAATGGCGAGGGAGGAGGCAAGGGTGGCTAGGAAGAGGGGGGCGAGGAGCTTGAAGGTGTGCACTGCGGTGTGTTAGACTGTTTCTCTGGAAGTTTATAGGCTGAGATCGTCGGGGAATGCTCACTTGTGTGTGTGAAAATCTCAGGACGAGCAGTGGAAAAGGGGGTTGATTGCCTCGACGGTTGAAGTGGTGTTGGAATAGATGATGAACTTCAAGATGATGAGCTCAGAGAATGCTCTAACGAGGTTGAACGTCCACCTTATATACTTCCCTGACAATACCCATCTTGCACTGGTTTAGTATCTTTTCGAAGAGGTCTTACATCGTTTCTGCAATCAAGAGCCCGCCCCTGTCTATTCTCATGAGCAGTTCATCCCACCAGACAGTTTACATCATCTCTTGGCGAATGAAGCAAACCAAGCTGAGCAAACGCATCGTGACTCAGGGTTCCCTACCTCTTGTCCGCCGTATGATCTGCAACAGGGCTGCGCTCATTTATCTGAAGGAAAAATACTCTCCTTGCGCCTAGCTTGTTACTAATTAGAGCTACGTGGCCATGCTTCCGCACGAAGCCAATCAAGAGAGGTATGCTTAGGAGATATCATTCAGTACTGCAAAAGATCTTGGTTATCATTAATGTGCGGTAAGTCTTTGGATTTAAATGTACAGAAATTGAGGCCCCTTTATGCTGGTATATGTCGTCGTCCTGTTGGTGTGGGGTGAGCTTGACACTCTTGTCAGGGATAACCCCCAGAGTGACAAAGGCCGTGCTAACTCTAAATTCATCGTGCCTCTCTCCGTTTTAGGACAAGTAGCTGAGCCTCTGTTTTCGTATCAAATCAGTTGATACTCCAGTGACCAGCTAGTGCGTCAGCGCAGTCGTGAATTTCATCCCTGTCAGGCGTGTTGAGCTGGAAACAAATTCAACCATATTGTTAGACGTCACAGTCTTCTCCCGAGTTCTGGCGTTTGAAGCAAATTTGACCAATCCGAGAGAGTCGTGAAACACCTGTCACTTCGGCTGTGACTCGGCCCCCCTTCCCCTATTCTGCTTCCCCAGATCTACGAACGCCAAGACAAACAGCCCTATGCGCAGTCAAGCACGCGACTCGCCGCATGTGAACCCAGTCCACTATCCTGGATCCAGAAACCCATCATTGAGATAGGGGCAATTTCAAGGCTCGGCGGGCAGAGTAGCTTTACCGGAAACAGGACGGCCTTGTCGACCCGTGTTTTCCAGGAAACCTTGCCAGAAAGAGAGGTGTTTTTGTCTTTTTTTTTCTTAATATTTCCAAAACCTCTTAGAACCAAGTTCTGCATTAGCAGCTGTGATATAGGGCTGTGCAGTACATCGGACGACCCGACGGCTTGGCTTAATGCACTAGCCTTCTCAGCTGGAAACATGCATTTCGGATGAACTCAAGTATCATACCGTTTGGTCATTGGTTGATCATCCCAACATGCTCGTGATGATCAGCCAGTCAGCAAAGGGTGGTGACCTACTGCCAGTAGTCACTTATAATGAGTTGGAAAGACGACTGCGTATACATTAGCAGCGCGTCTTCCGACTCAAAGGGAAATCTTTTTCGATGTACGAATGTCCTCATGGAGTACCCGTGAGCAGTGATTCTGTCATTAGTACCTGCACCACATCCAGTTATGTTGGAAATGGCAAGATACAGACCGGCCCCCAGGTTTGACCTCTGAACAAACCCAATGCAGAGGCTCCTTTCACCCTGCAGGCAGCCGCATAGTGTTGGATGTCACAGACAAAACACCAGAAAAGACGAGTCCGATTGAAAATTCAGCAAATTACTCTCTTCAACATCGTTTGAGACTTTGAGGCTTGGGATGGCGAAACGACATTGCCAATGCCGGCTGTCGTGTCTTCGACAAAGTTGTCTTCTTATACCAATGACATGTGTTGTCTTTTGCGCTCCATGTTTGCACTAGACACAGGCTAGAGTGACAGGCGAAGCCAAACAGAGGCTGTTTTTGAAGATTAAGTTGAGGCTTTTCAAATCGAAAATGGATACTGGAAACAGTAGTCAATGCGACACAACGTGGTTGAGTCGAAGAACTAGGAATGTTGAGAGTACTTGCATGCACATAAAGAAAGCCTTGAAACATGTAGACTGTAGTTCGATTGAAACATTTCAGATTGGAACTACAAAAGCTGAGACAGAATGATCGAAGCATGTATGACATGCTTGGTGTTGACTCCATGGTGCCGGCGGGGAACTGACACCTGCGCATACATATCTGTAGCAACAACTGGTTTTACTAATGCGCCCTAATCATGTTCGATATGGAAATCAAGATCTCTACATGTTCAGAATGCTATGCGGTGATATGACATTGGTATTCAGGCTAGAGTGGCTTTCAAGAGGTCACTGCCATGAAGCATCGATATTCAGAACCACATCTGACATTTCTACACGCAGTTGCTGGTAACAGAGCACACCTTCTGTATCTGAAGGATAAACACGGTGGTTCTTTCCTCCATAGGTTGGCACATTCGAAGGATACAGGACCCACTTTGCACGCGGTGAATCACAAATAGGAGCCACAAGTGAAGTGAACAACTTCCAAGCTTGAGACGATCCAGAGGCGCTGATGCAGACTGTCAAACCCACCTCTGCATCACTGCACAAGACAAAATGGATTGATTCACCCACTCGCTGAAATAATGTATATATACGTCGAGAGAAGCCGGGGAAACAACTCTCTCTTGCTTCTACACAACACCACCAAACACAAGCGGAGCACACCTACTGCAAGCGCACACTCCACAGCAAGAAACCCATCAACTAACACATCTGCTACCTCACAAAAAGCAACAAACCACGAGAAAACGTTGCCCAGCATGTGCACCCGCAACTACTCGCAATACACGTGCTCTGAATGCCGTCGCGTTCACCACACCAAGAGACACAGGCGGGCCAAGTGCAGCAAGAAGCGCGAAACTGGCTCCTGCCCGACGGGCGTGCAGAACAGATATCACAAGATCACACGAGGCTACTGCCGAGGCTGCGCCAAGTACGATCAAGAGTCCGACTACGATCCCGACTCTGATGATTACTCCGACTAAGAAGGGTCATTCGCAAGATCGGAGTGGACAACATGGGGAAAGAGTGTGAGCGGTACCTGGGTTAGGACTTGAGAAGTCACACAGGACGCAGTATCAGTAGTAATAGTAGTAGTCTAAAAGACACAACAGTTATAACCCACTTGAGTGCAGAATGTGATGCTTAATTTCTTAGAGGCGTGAAAGCGACGAGTCTGGCCCAGAAACCCTCAGCGCCATTCAGGTTGACCGTGTTAGTGCTCACCGAAATCCTCACCGAGCTGACCTCGGTGTAGCAGGTAAAGTGGATCGCGAGGGGACGCGACCAAACGCGACCCCTGCGCGTGGTAAAGAATGTGACATTCCCCTCAAATACCTTACCTACTCACAACTGCCCTTTCCCCACGATTTGATTCCCGCTCAGGCCGACAAACAACGGCTCAGCCAAGCGAAAATGGACAAGCCGATCCAGTCGATTGGCACATGGAAGCGCTACAAGCTCGGCCAGGCCCAGGTCACCGACTGGCTGAAACAGACGGCCAGCAAATTTGCAAGAAACCCATCGCCTACCTAAGCCCCTAGCAATGGGTCGTTCAGGAGGAGAAAAGGCCCGGGTCTTGATTCGGACTCGGGCAAGGTGCATTGGAGCGAGTTGGAGGGCCTCGCCCAGACCATCGCTAGCAACAGTAAGCCCGAGGAGATTCCCTGGGATCCCATCTTGGTGCTGCGCGACGTCGTGGCGCTGAGGAAGAAGAGCGCCAGGTTCTACTCCAAGTCCGCCGACCAAGACACGACGGGCAAGCTGAAACTAAGCAACCACCAGCATGACCACATGATCAAGGTGTTGGAGAAGGTGCTGGCCGTCCTGGAGAAAGCTGTCGCCCCGGTGCGGGCGAAGTAGAAGGAGGAGCCGAAGAGGGACGATGAACGCCTCAACATGAAGTTGCTCGACAACATGTTTACCCTTTTGCGCATTCAAAAGTCCAGCACAGAGCCCCAAAATGAAGACCAGCCGGAGCCGCAGGCTTCAGAGTCCGAATCGGAATCGGAGGCGGAACCCGAGGCGGACCCGAAGGCCAAATCACGCAAGAAGGCGAAGCAGACGAAGAAGAAGGGCAAGGGCGGAAAGAAGGCAAGGAGGGTCCCGAAGCCTAGGAAGGCCACGCGCATTGCCGAAGGAGACTGGGTCGACCGTTTCCATGTGGACGGGACGCTGGTCGACGACGACGACGACTTCGACTTTTACATGCTCATCTACTGCTTCTTCGAGGACTTCAACAACATCCGCAACCACGTCTGCGAGCGCTGGTGCGACTACTACTACGAAAAGTCTGTCTCGCTCAACGCCCTCGCCATCATCACCAACGCCGCCGCAGAGCTCTTCCGCGACATGGAGGCCGAGCTGCTCCGCATACTCCGCGAGAACCGCATGAGCGACCTCGGGACGTACGAGGCCATGATGGAGCTGCTCTTCTTCGAGGCCGGCATGGAGCACATTGACTACGACGACGAGCCCTTGACCAAGGAGGAGCAGAACGAGAAGATCTGGCGCGAGGAGGCCGACTGGCTGGCATGGTCCGCGTACGTCGCCGTCGAAGACATTCTGTCGAACCTGCCTCCCGGGAAAGTTCCACTCATCCCGCCGTCAGCTCGCCGGAGACCGAAGTACGGACCCGTCACCGCGGGGGACTTCCGTAGCTTCAACAGCGCCTGCGTCTTTGACCTGTTCCCAGAGGTGGCGGAGACGAAGGCCCTCAAAAAGAATCGCCGGTAATTCCTGGACAACCCGAGCTCGAGCTGGACTTTGAGAAGGTGCTGGATATCCGGTACTACCCGTGCTGCTTCATCTTCTCGCTGCAGCTGTATCTCGATATCCGGAACATCATGGAGGACCAGGTCAATGAGGCCCGCGAGGAGCTCGAGAACAACTCGAAGCAATTCATCGAGGACATGAGGAAGTCCATGGTTTCGTGCGATGAGGTTTATAATTCGGACTGGAAGACGGCAGCAAAGGTTGGCAGTGAGCAGCTGGAGAGTTACGCACTCGAAGACTTTACACTCGAAGACAAGACTGCGCGTGCGAACAAGATGCGCGTGACAGAAGAGCTGGTTCAGTGGGAACTCTTCGACAATGAGCCCGTTTGGCCCGGCCTGCTCGACTTTCGCCACAAGCTGGAATCGACCGTGATGAGCATTCGGCTGCTCACCCGAACACCGGTGCCGCTTTGGAGCGGAGTGCTGTACACCATCGCCCACCGTGACTACACCGACATACCCGCGTGGCCGGAGATGGACAAGTTCCTAGGCGTGCATGGCACCGAGCTCCTCGGCATGCCTATCACAGACGACCTCAAGGGAGGGGATATCCTAGTCAAGTACGCCAGCACAATGTCGGATGGCAAACGCTTCCATGTCTGGATGGACCTCCTCGAACGGGTGGCCTGTATCACGGCCTTCCACGAGCGGTACGGCAACCGGCCGAGGAACTGGATGCGGCGACAGGGCATGGACTACATCTCGGAACTCGTCCGCGAACATTTTGGCTTGCCTCCAAACTCCAAGGAGAATCCCTTTGGCATCCCGCAGCCGGCTGCACTCAGGCAGGAGACGTCAGGCGGCGACGAAAAGACGCTGGAGATGGTTCGCCGGATCCAGCTCATCGGCAACATGCGACACGTCGAGGTCCTCGGGATCCTCGACCAGACCGTCGAGAAGATGCTCCAGAACGAATTCTCGGTGAACTACTTCAAGCTGGACTGGGAGATTCATGCATTCGCCGGGAAGCTCCGGGACCTTCTCTCGGAGCGTGGAATGCTCAGTGACCCTAATGGCGGCGTGGAGACATACGTCAGCAAGGGCGACGACGATGCGGTATTGGCAATGTGCATGAAAGAGGCTATTGCCTCTGCAGCCGAGCAGCCCTTCAAGTCCAGAATGACTACTCCTGTAGACGACGTCTCCTCAGATGTCGGCACGACCTCAGAAGACAAACCCTAAAGTACCGGCAAACACCGACGGATGATCCACGGACGTGCAAAACGCCGGAGACACGTCATGGCGTGCCGCGATCCGACACCGTTCGGCCCCAAGTTCCCGACGCAGCGGTTGAGTCAACAATCAAATGCCCAACGTGCCCGCAGGTCTACTTTGGAGATCTCGCCCGTCTTGGTTTCGTTCAGATGCGCCAATCAGCCCTGTGGCCAAGTTTGTCACATGTGGCAGAAAGCTTGATTCAGCCGCCCCTTCGCGACACGAGATGAACTAGTCCGTGTTGAGCTCCCGCGCGGCTTCGATGATCGCCCCGATACGCGCTGACCTCCTCCACATGCATGCTCAGCGTCTCGCGGCGACGAGGTGTCAGCTTGCATACCAGTCGAGGCGACTTACTCAGCGCCGATGGGTTGAAGCGGACGACACTTGCAGCTCTTCGTATAAGAACCTCGTGTTCGGCATACATCTGTGCCTTTATCCAATCTTGTCTCGATACCCTCAACAATCTCAAGAAATGCACGCCGCAGTCGTCAACTCCTGGGGCTCTCCCCCGTCGTACACCACAATCCCCGACCTCCCCGCACCATCATCCTCCCAAATCCGCCTCCGCGTCCTCGCAACCGGCATCCACCGCCTCGTCCTCTCCCGCGCGGCCGGGAAGCACTACACCTCCACAACCCTCCCTCACTACCCGGGCGTCGACGGCGTCGGCGAGGACCCCTCCACCGGACAGCGCTACTACTTTACCGCCCTGCAATCCGGCTCCTTTACAGAATTCGTCAACATCGACCGCAACCTCGTCGCCGCGCTCCCCGCCGGCGCCGATGCCGTCACCGCCGCGGCCTTCATGAACCCCATCATGAGCAGCTGGATGGCCCTCTCCGCCCGCGCGGCCCCGCAGTCGCCGGGCTTTTCGGTGGCGATCCTCGGTGCCACGAGCGCGAGCGGCAGGGTTGCCGTGGACGTGGTCCGGGCGAAGGGCGCGGGCCGCGTGGTCGGCATCGCGCGGAACGCGGCCGCGCTGGCCGAGATGCCGCTCGACGAGCACATCGTCTTGGGGCCTGAGACGGACTGGTCGGCGCTCGGGGAGGTGGACGTCGTGCTGGACTATGTGTACGGCGACGCGGCGGCCGGGCTGCTCCAGGCGCTGCCCAAGTCGCAGAAGGAGGTGCAGTATGTCCACATCGGCTCTGTATCCGGCGACGGGGATATGAACCTGCCCGGGGCCATTCTGCGGGGGAAGAGGGTGGCGCTGCGCGGTGCCGGCCCGGGTAGTTGGACCATGGGCGAGTATGCGAAGGAGCTCGGGGGAATGGTGGAAGTTGCTGCCAAGCTGGAGCGGAAGGACGTGCTTGTCGCTGCTTTCAAAGATGTACAAAAGACATGGGGCGAGGCCCGCTTGGGAGGCAAGAGAGTTGTGTTTGTGAGCGAGGATCTGGCTAAAGACACATAAAGTTACATAGCCAAGAGCGCTTTTTTGGATGCAGATGTAGGGTTAATACGAAGACTTGGTGTTTTTGTCTGACGGCCGGAGTATCCCACTTCGCTATACAACAACAAATCCCAGCCACGTCCCGTAGTGGTCTCGCCACAGCCCAAAAAACCACTCCAACTCCAGTCTCACAACCGCCGCTTACACCTTGAACCACGGCGCGCCAACCGTCTGCGCAACAGCCTGCGCCACCAGCTTCTGGATCTGCACACCGGGGTGGTAGTCGTTGAACCACAGACAGCTGACACCATCGGCGTTGAAACAAGTGGCATCGGGCGCGCCGTAGGCCGTGGGGTTGTTGATGGCCTTGTCGAACGCCGCCGTCGTGTCGACGACCCACGAAGTCACGCCCGCGTTCTTGGCCTTGAAGGCGGCGAGGTTGCTGGCGATGAGGTCGTTGTACTGCTTGATCGCCGCCGCGAGCTGGGCGTTGGAGTCGGCCCCGTTGGCGAGCATCAGGGGCGTCTTTTGCGTGGCTGTGGTCATCATGTCAGCGGCCGCATGTCTGGAACAGCTTCATGACAGGAAGCAAAAAAAAGGGGCAATAAACTCACGCGGAACACTCAACAGCACAAACTTCCTCACGCCCGCGTCGTACAGCACCTGCAACTGCTCAAAATACCGCCCCAGCACCTGCACGAGCAGCGCCTCCCGGTTCCCCAGCCAGAAGGCGTTCCCGACGTCGTTGACGCCCATCCAGACCCCGACGAGGGTGTTGTCGGCGTTCCAGGGGGCCCAGCTCGGCCTCGGCGCCAGGCTGCGCGAGAACTCGGCCACCTGGTCGATGAAGCTGAGCACGGTGCTCGCGTAGGGCGCGATGAGCGCCGCGTCCGTCGTCGCGCCGCCGTAGGCCAGGTTGTAGCTGTACGTCAGGCTCGCGTTGAACTGCGTCACCATGAAGCCGACCCAGTCGAGCCCGCCCGAGGCCGTCCAGCCGGGGAGGTCCGGGTTGCCGAGCGGGTTCTGCGGGTTGGGCTTGGTACCGTTGATGTTGAAGCCCGTTTGGGAGTAGGAGTCGCCGCTGGCGGCGGTTGGTTAGAAGGGATCCAAGATGAAGAAGGAGGCGGGGGGGATATACTTACAAGGTGATGAAGTATTTCGGCCCGGATGGTGAGCTGGTTGCCGTGGCGGTCGCGCGGGAGGTGGAAGACGTGGTGCGGACGGTGGTCATCGTGGTCCGGACGGTGGTAGACGCCGGAACGCTCGTGGCCCGGGTCGATGAGGCCGCTGGCGGGGTGCCGGGAACGCATTGGACTACGCAATCAGCATCACCACTCACTCATGACGCCTTCGCACACTCACAATACCAAGGGTTCTGCGAAGAGCAGTACCCCCCAGCCACGCAACTCGTCGAACCGCCCCATCCGTTGCCTCCACACTGGCCCCAGATAGGAGCCTGCGCGTCGGCAAGACCGGCGACGAGAAGGATCAAGGCCGTGAAGCGAGCCATCTTTGACCAGAACTGAGAGCAGACGAGGCCAAGGAAAATCAAACGGAAGCAAGACATCGTCACCCACCGCATCCCACCGGCTTTATATAACCTCCCTCTCCTCCTCCTCCTCCTCCTCCTCCTTCTGTCACCCCATCACGACGACGCCGGGGGCAACCCATACCGAAGCGGGACTCAGCTGCAGTTCGTTCCGAGCTCTGAGCCAACAGGCGCGTCATTGGCGGGAAAAGATCGAAAGGGGTGCGGAGATTCATGTGCCCGATCGAGACCTGGAAAAACAACGCAGGGCCCGGGTCCGCGGCTCTCGCTTTGGAAAGGGAAAGACTGCACCAAAGAGGCGAGCTGAGAGAGAGGGCGACGGAACGATGGGAGTGGGTACGGTGGGCGGGGCGGGTAGCGTGGTGCGATGCGGGGACGCGGAGGGAGGGCATCCCCGACCCCAAAAGGGGAACGGCCGGGATCCACATCGACCGTCACCGCCGTCGGATGAGCGGGCTGGTTTAATTTGGCAGGTTCTTAATTACCCTGCACGACTTTGTTGATGTTGGCCTTTTCAATTCGTCTTGGCGTGTGATCTAGCCCAGAGGTTCGAGCACGAGGCTCCTGCGGAAAGCAAGTTGAGAAGATCGCTTCTTAAAAGTATCTTGAAGAAAAGCTAAGAGACGTAACGACAGTGGTATCAGGCCCAAAATCCAAATAGCCAGCCATTAACTTGAACTCCGAGAGAAACAATTATCCGCCAGTCAATCTCAGATGTCCGAACCAAACAGAAAACAACCAAGCCGCAACTCCTAGCGAAAACATCCATATTCAAACAATCACCACAACTTTTTTCGCCCATGTTTTTGTTCCCTTCCCTCTCTCACATCGGTAGGCGACTAAGCCTTGGCCCTGTCACCAACAAAACCCTCAGCAACTTCATGACACACTGTACCAAAAGTCAGCCTCAACTCTAGTCATCAGCAGGGGAGGGAAATACTCACGCTTCGCAACACTCGCGCTGCCCAGGATCTTCATCACAGAGACATCCCTCTCAACAACCTTCCAGAACCAACCCCTCACCTCGACAGCCACGAGCGAGTCCATGCCCAACTCGCCGACGCTATGCTCGCCCCTGACGCTCCCCTCGCTCTGACCGAGCACGACCTCGAGGTAGCTCGCGAAGCCCTCGACAAGGACTGCGGCAACCTCTTCAACGCCGCCCTCGGACGCGACGACGCCCTTCAGCTTCTCCTTCAAACTCTGCTTGCCCTCGCCCTCGCCGTCCGCGCCCTCGGCGTCGTCCTCGACGGTGAAGTGCGAGAAGCGCGGGTCCTTGTGCCAGTGCAGCGGGTTCGGCGTGTTGGGGGAGTAGCGGCTCAGACCGGTGGTGATGTCGTAGATCTGGCCCTCGACGGGGCGACCGGTGACGATAGCCTCCAAGAACATGTGGTGGATGTCGCGCTCGGAGATGGGCGGGTATCCGTCCTTCTCGAGGAAGGCGTAGATGTCGTTGCGCTCTCGGTGGAGAAGACCCAGGCCGTAGATGACACCGATGTTGAGGACCGAGCCGGGGAGGCCGCGTAGACGGCGGTTGGCTGCGAGACCGTTCATATACTGTGACTGTCAGCGCACGAATCGAAGATGTGAGTCAGAAGTACTTACCATATTAGCAGCGGCATAGTTGGACTGCCCGCCGTGACCACCAGGCGCCGCGAACGACGAAGTCATGATGAAGAACTCCATCTCGGGATCGCAAAAGATCTCATCCAGATTGCTGGAGCCCACGGTCTTGGGGCGCATGACCCTGGTCCAGGTATCGACGTCCATCTGCGCAAACACGCGGTCGTCAAGCACCATGGCACCGTTAATCACACCAGCCACAGGCGGCATCTCCTGCGCAAGCCTCTGCTTGAACGCCCTCACGCTCTCGATGCTAGTGACGTCCAGTCGCTCAATGCGGACCTCGCACCCCTTGGCAGTCAGATCATCGATCCACTTCGGGTTCATGTTGGGGTTGCGGCTGGCGAGGACCAAGTGGCGCGCGCCATGCTCGTAGAAGAGGTTGCACAGACTCTGGCCCATGTCGCGGGTGAGACCGACGAGAACGTACGTCTTGTACGGGCGCAGGAGTTGGGTTCCGATGAGGGGCTTGGCGATGTGCTGCACTGCGCGGTCGGCGCGCCAGTCGAGGATCTGGAAGGGCTTGCCGCTGGAGGACTGATCGAGCAGTTGGGGAACGGAGACAACTTCGAGGTTTGGGATGCCCATCTGGCCCCTCATGCCGGTAGTACCGGCCAGGGCCTTCATGATGGCGGACTCCCAGAGGCCTTCGATGTCCATCGAGTCACCGAGAGCGACGACGTGCTCGGAGGTGAGAAGAGAGAATCGGGAGTGGTACTCGCAGTTCTCCGGGAGACAGTCAAGGATAGCCTCGGAGAGCTCGCTGCCCTCGGGAAGGAAGTCAATGATGGATGCGCCATCAGCTGGGAAGAGAGTCTTGAGCTCGCGGTTGCTCGCGTAGGGGTGGATGTAGCGCTCCCCAATCTGCTTGCCCTTCATCGGAGTGGTGGAGCAAGCAACAACGTTGACGCCCCTAGGCTCAAAGACCTCTCTCATGCACTCCAGAAGCACAGAGTCAGGCTCCAGGAGGAGAAGAGTCTGTTCCATCATCTCATCTGCAACTGACAAGGCAACGAGACATCTCACAACGAGACTCAGCAGGGTCTTGGGCTCGACGTTGCGGTCACCCAGGGGGAAGATGCAAGAGTTGGGCACCGAGACGTATGACGAGTTGGACTTGGTCATCACGAGACACTGCTCGCCGCTGGAGACGTCCTTACCAATGCAGACGTGGGACGCGTACTTGAGACCAAAGTTAATGACCTCGACCGAGCTGTAGTTGACCTGAATAATGCTCTGATCAGGCACAATGTTGCCGAGGATGTCACCCTCTACCACGTTGGCAGTGTAGACCGCAGATCCATCCCCAGACTGGGAGGAAACAACCTCGACGCAGCTCTCGAGAGTGTTTATCTCGGAAGAGACGAGTCTGCGGGGGCAGTTGAAGCGGTCGTTGCCCTCCTTCCAGGGCACGACTCTGGGGATGAGTCTGTGGCCGTGCTCGATGAAGATTTCATTCTCGTGAGTCCACAGAAGCTCGCCGTCCTGAGCGGCAGTGCGCAGGGCCTTCATTGTAAGCCGCAAGAAAGTCTCGGCGACGGCATCGACAGACTCGCGTCGGGAGTCGAGGTCCAGCATCTGCAGCTTCAGGCTCGGGATCTCAGCGAGCATGGATCGCGAGAAACCGTAGGTGGCAGCGTGCTCGGGGTTACCGAAGCGAGAGTTCATCGTCACCCACAACACCACCTTCTCGGGAGCCATCAGCGCGCGGAGCAGGTCAAGACGCTCTGCCGTCATGGAGCTCATCATAGGCTCGTCCAAGTCGGCAAGGAAGACGACGTTGCTGACTTCGTTGAAGTAGGCAGGCTGAAGTGCGTCAAAGTCCGCGACAATGTCGATCATGTCGCAGGACGGCATCAACTTCTGGTGCACCTCTGTAGCCAGATCCGCGGTGTTCTCGCCAGCGCCGATGATGAGCGTGTGTCCGGCAACCTTGGGAAGCGAGGAATTGAAGGGGTTCAGAGCGACTTGCTTGATCTCCGACTCAGCCTGTCTCACGATCAGGGAGAAGTCGGGAGCGAAGAACTGCTCAGACTTCTTAGCCACACGGGCAAAGCCGCACTCATCCAACAGATCGGGCCACTCGGGAGGAGTGAGGGGCTCCTCAACCTGCGCCCTCACGCCAAAAGCCCGGCGAAGTCGGTCGCGAAGAGGGCTCATCGACTCATGAATCAGGATGAGGAAAGCACCAGGCTTCATCAGGCTCTGGATGTGCTTGAGCTTGCTCCGTTGGTCGGCGCCCTTGACAATCGAGGTGTTCAGAACGACCAAGTCAAAGGACTGGAGAGCCGAGTTGTCCTCAGAGTCGAGGATCTTGGTGTGCTCGGTGTCAATCTTCTTCTTGAGCGCCTCAGAGCCCGAGAGCCGCTTGAGCAAGTTCTTCTCCGCCTCTACGCCGATGGTGTACGACACGAAAGAGCCCTTGAGACCGCCGATGATGTGCTCCGAGAGCCCGGCCTCGGGGTCCGTCAGTCCGAGCACCCGCATACGAGGATAGCGGTGGGCCATCTGGGAGACGACGCGGCTGACGTGGGACCTGAAGCGGTGAAGCTGCTTGGCTTCCTGGATGATGGTGGAGATCATGGCGGGCAGGACGTCGGGGATATTCTGCCCCAACATGCGGATGAACTCCAGCGCATGGTAGAAAGGCGACTGGAGAATGAAGGCGTCAAGGGTCTCGGCTGTGTCCGCCTTCCAAGGGCTTGGGCTTGCCTCAGCCGCAGTAGGCTTGGGGGGTGCAAGGGGCGACGACGGAGGAGTGAAGAAGGTCGGAGCAGACTGCATCTCCTTGATGGCAGACTCATCCTGAATGTAGAACCTCGCAACTCTCTCACAGCTCTCGAGAAGGATTCTCTCGGTAGCAACGTCCTCGGTGCTGATATCGGCGGAGACGATCTCATGCTCAGGGTCAAGGTCCATGACGGTGTGGAGGTAGAGCTCCTTGTCGTCTTCGGGCTTCGAGTTGGCAAAGGAAGCAACCATCAAGCCTTCAACCTGAATCTCCATCTCGCCGCGGGGGTTGAAGATGCTCATGTCTCCGACGAACTTGGTGGTCGCGGTCTTGGTGCGGGGAATCTCCTGGGTGATGATGGAGTCGACCACCAAAGAGGACCCATCGCCGGGCTTGCCATCGCAGAGCGCGAGGTTGAAGCGGATCTTCTCGATGCTTCTGGGCAGGAAGGATGTCCAGAGCGACTTGTCGCCAGGTGATGCGCAGGCTGCGAAGACGGAGTGGAAGCAACTGTCCAGTGTCGCCGGGCTCACGCCCAGACCAGTGGTGTCATCATCGTGAAACTTCTTCAGCGTAGCAGTACAGAAGTTGTATCTACGGTCAATACCCTGAAGAGCGCGGAAGGGACCCGTGTAGTCCAGACCAATCTCCGACATCATCTGATAGAAGGCATCGGTGTCTGCAGGGAGCGTCTCTGTCAAAGCAGGATCGCGCTCAGGGAGTGCGCCTTCGGATGGCTCGCCGAGGTAAATACGCAGGTTGCCGGTGAAGTTCTTCTGCATGGGAGAAACACCATCGGCATAGCAGGAAGTGATTGTGAAGTTTCCTTCAATGACCTTACCCGCGAGCCGACCCTTGGTGGGGGGCTGGATGCTTAGCGCCACGAGGATCTCGACGCCGTAGGTGTTGGACTCGAGCGAGATACCGCTCATGAACTCCAGATCAGTCAACTCAACAACGGAAGCTTGGCGGCCGTTGAGGACGGCCTTGGCCGCGTCGAGAGCGAGCACACAGTAGGCGGACGCGGGGAGCAGAGCCTGGCCCTGGAACTTGTGGTGCTGGATCCAGGGGACCGTCTCAAGCTTGAGGATGTTGCGCCAACGGAGCTCAAACTCGGTGTCGTCTCGTGTGCGAACACCGAGTAGCTCGTGGGGACCCTGTTCACGGAAGTGGTACTGGTGGGCGATGCGTGACTCGCGGTAGTGCATCTGGCTGTGGTCCCAGGGGTAGGACGGCAGATCGACTTTCGAAGACAGGAGGCCTGGCTGAGTGGAGTTGGAGATAAGCGCCTTCCATCCGATCGCCTCGGGACCGAAGTAGCACCATGTGAAGCCCAGGAACTCGGCAAATGCGTGTCTGTCGTCCTTCTTGCGGTCGAGGAGGCCGGCGTACGATAGTGCACCGCCGGTGGCGGCCTTGACAGTCTGCTGGACAGGACCCTTGAGAGCCGGATGCGGGCCAACCTCCACGGCGCAGTCGAACGGACCTTGAGAGTTAAGGGCAAGATCGATAGCCTCGTAGAAGGAGACGGCCTTGACCATGTTGTCCCTCCAGTAGCTCGCCTTGAGTTCATCCGCGGTCGGCTCCGTGCCATCGGCGTAGACGCTAGAGACCCACACCGTCCCGTTCCGCTGCTTCGGGGCGATACCGCAAGCAGCCAAGCCCTGCATGTACTCTGCCGCCGGCGTGTTCATGTGCGCCGAGTGGTACGCCGTGTCCACGACCAGGAGTCGCGCGAACTTGTTCTCGGCAGACAACTCAGCTTGCAAATCCTTCACAGCATCCATGTCTCCCGACAACGTGACGCTCGTAGGAGCATTGCTGGCGGCGACCCAGATACGACCTTTGATATCATTGCGGTTGCAGAGATCAGACGCCTCAGAACGTGTCATGCCGACAGCCATCATAGCGCCCTTTTCACCGTTCTTCCCGCCTGCGAGATGGGCCGACATGCCCCTGTAGTAAGAGATGAGCATGGCGTCCCGCGCGCTAAGCACACCAGCTGCATAGGCGGCAGCGATCTCGCCGGAAGAATGGCCTACGACGGTGTGGAAGGAAACGCCGAGGCTCGACAAGAGATCGATAAGAGCGATCTGTATCGCGGTGCAAAGGGGTTGGGATAGGGCGGCAATGTTGATCCGCTTGGCATCCTCTTGATGGATGAGCTCCTCCACGAGAGACCATGTGGGAGGGTGAGGGCAGTTCTTGAGAACGTCCTCAAGCTTCACAATGGCGCGTCGGTAGACCGAGTTAGAGTGGAAGAGCTTGCGGCCCATTCCAGACCACTGAGCGCCCTGTCCGGTGAAGATACCGAGGATCTTGGGCTTGCTGCCGTCGAGCTTGGCGCGGGTACCAAGTTCGTGGTTGGCAGAGGACCCAGCCTTAGCCAGCAGGTGGTCGAGACCGGCGATAACCTGCTCCCGGGAATCGGCGCTGACAGAAACTCTGTAGGTCAGGGCCGATCGGCGGGCGTAGAGATTGTAAGCGACGTCATCTGCCAGCTTCCCATTCCCGGCCATGAAGTCCCGGACAGATCGCACAACGGCAACCAGGGACTTCTGTGACTTGGCAGAGAGAACCAGAGGCAACCCCACGCTGATGGCGTTGATATCGCTGCCGATGGAAACCATGGTGACAGGAATCTCCAAGCCAGGGGCGAATCGCTTTGCAACATGGTCGTGGATGCTGGACTCGTACCGCTCGAGGATAGCATGTGAGTTGGTGCCACCAAACCCAAATGAGTTGACGCTGCCGCGAAGGGGCTGGCCAGCGGGTGCTTGGGGCCAGGGAATGACCTCGGTGGGGATTCGGAGATGGCCATAGAAGGGCCGGACACTGGGGTTGAGGGTCTCGAGGTGTAGGTTGGGCGGGATAGCCTTGTTGAGCATGGAGTGAACTACCTTCAACAGCCCAGCCAGACCAGCGGCGCCTTCCGTGTGGCCGATGACCGTCTTAACAGAGCCGACGACTAGCTTCTTGTCATCATTATCGGTAGACGTCGACGCCTCGTTGCCGAAAAAGGCAGTTGCAATAGCCTGCGCCTCTCTAGGGTCTCCAGCTTGGGTGCCCGTCCCGTGCGCCTCGAAATATTGGCATCGATCCGTGGCGTTGTGAGAGTCCAGACCCGACCTGCGGTACGTATCTCTAATCAACTCGGCTTGGGCAAGAGGGTTCGGCATAGTGATACCCTGCGTGCGGCCATCCGAGTTGACTCCCGTCTCTCGGACAATGCTGATGATGGAGTCCCCATCCTTTAGGGCTTGAGAAAGGGGCTTAATGAAGAGCGCGGCGAAACCCTCACCGCGGGCGTATCCATCTGCGCTGACATCCCACATTCTTGAGTGCCCAGTAGGGCTGAGCATGTGGAGGCTGGACTCCGTAATGAATTGCTCGGGTGTGATCATCATATTTGCGCCAGCCACGCAGGCCATTTCGCACTCGCCGGACCGAAGGCTGAGGACGGCCTGGTGGAGAGCAACCAGACTCGAGGAGCATGCCGTGTCGATGGTCATAGAGGGGCCGCGGAAGTTGAAGAAGTAGGATATCCTGTTGGAGAGGATTGCTCGGGAGTTGCCAGTGGCAAAGTATTGGCTAGCAGTGATATCGTCACGCTGGCATAGCGAGTCATAGTCAGCAGTCATGAGACCGGCATAGACAGCGACTTTGCGGCCCGCATACTGGGAAAGTGTGTAACCGGCAGACTCCATAGCTTCGTATACTACCTCGAGAACGATACGTTGCTGAGGGTCGATAGCCTCGGCCTCCTTAGGGGTGATGTTGAAGAATCCGGCGTCCCATACGCGATGGTCCTGCTCAAGAAAGTAACCTTGAGTGGCGTTCGTGGCACCGTGGTACTCGCCATCGTGATGGTAGAATCCCTGAACATTGAAGCGGTTCGTGGGGACTGTTTGTGTAAGGTCTCTGGGCTTGGACAGGAGATCCCAGAGCTTCGAGGGGGAAGTGACGGCGCCGGCGAACCGACATCCAGTACCAACAATGGCAATGGGCTCCGCCTGGGGAATTTTGTAGGTAGACATCGCTGTTGGGGGTATTTCTAAAAAGATTATGTATTATAACAGGGAAGAAGGGGGTATAAGTCAGAAGAGTGGCCAAACTCGACAGAGACGATCAGTCCAAGTATGGAGAAGATGGTATAAGAATAGAGGAGAAGGCGAATTGGTGGGTTTGCTTCGAACAAACTGCATGATGATGGACGACGAGAGAGAAGAGATATATACTCCTTGACTTACATTGGAGAGCAAACATCAACATCGCGATGGCCTCCCTGGCAGACAGCTTCGAGGCCATGATGCCTGTGCCCGGTGCCGAAAAAGCAAGGGGCAATCCGCCTCACCCAGGCTAGCTCCCATCCCCCACGGTCGGGGAGTGGCTCGAAGAAAGGGGGGGTGGTGAGGATGGGACGTTCGGCGTTCGTTGAATCTGGCAGGGGTGGTTCGGAGTTCCGTGGCCGAATGTCTCGAACGGTCGCCGGGGTCTGGGTTGCACATTCGGCGGTGGCCAGTTGCCCGGGAACAGCATTGCTACTTGGTTAGCTTTCCGCGAAACACCAGATCTCTGCTGGCGCCATCGGCTCTCGGGAGGCTTGATAAGAAGCGCCTCTTCTTCAACGATGGAACAACATGTGGTATGTGTCAAGTCTAGCTACGGCCGACGAGAACGGAACCCCAAGGCACATTAACGACGTCGAAAACAGGGCTGGGTCACTGGCTCGGAAGCGCGCGCCGGTCCGCAACCTTCGCACAAAGTCAATGTGTGACACTGCGTGTACGATTACCTCGTGGGGAACTCGGGGTAGGTACTTGCATATGAAAGACGTTTCTTTGTCTTGGTGGTCCAGTTTGAGCCTGGCTTGTTTCTCCTCTTTAATAGACTTCGTCTTCTGAAAAGCTCGGCGCCAAACTCGATTCGTACAGGTTCGCAAGGCACACCACAACATGCCACTAGAAAGAATAACGGCATTGTGTAACATGAGCAACTCCTGAGTTGCCTTCATCCGTCCAGAAACACCTCCATTTCCTTCCGTAGGCCCTTTAGCTCCTGCCCAAGACTCTCTTCTTGCCTCTTAAGGGCCTGGAATGAGACATCTACTACACCAGAGAACATGGAGATCCCATCGGGCGCCCTTCCCGCGGGCGAACCTGCCGATCGCAGAGTCGGATCCAGCGATGAGGCTGCTCGCCGCATCTGCAAGAGAAACTCTTCGGCTAACTGAATCGTAAGAGACATTTGCAGTGAAGGCGTCGAATCGACCGCAAAGGAACCGACAGTGACGCCAGGAAGTTGCCAAGACCGAAACAGGTTTGCCGGCTGCAAATGTGCTAGTTGGAAGTGAATGCAGCTGAAAACCTTCTGGTACATGTCGAGAAGTCGAACATATGTGGAAAGGACGAAGAGGCAGGTCGCCGGATCCGCCAGTGAGTCGAATCCCCTAGCCGGTTGGTGTCTTTCCTCGTCGCTAGCGGGTGAGGCGCCCTCATTCGGGGCCATCTCTGTCAAGATCTCGGCGAAATGGCGCGAGAGCTTAAACATCTCGTCGACAGGGAAAGGCGTCATCATCAAGCTCCCCTCATCGGGGCTTGAGGCTATGCTGGATCGCCCCGGATCTTCCGAAGGTTCGGGTCGGTGTGGCAGACATGATGATAGCTCAAAGAGCCGGGAGTTGATGTCGATAATCCTCGGCATCCACTGTTCCGCTGATGGTCCCCGCCCATCTGCAGCAGGCCGTAGTGTGATCTGTCTAACCTTTTGCCTCACACGCTTCTTCGGCCTTTTCTGCGTTGTCGTATCGTTGTAGGACTGGCCCGGCCTGGTCGACTGTCTTTCAGAACCAGGGCTTCCGAGATAGATTCGGCTGGCCGGGTCGACTTCCGGGGCCACTGGGGATGTGAAAGCCGAGCCTGAAGTGGTGGAGTGCGGGGGACTCCAAGTGTGAGATATAGCACCTCCCGACATCAAGTCTTCCATGGCGTCAGTGAACGGCGGTGGCAGATGCTGGTCTGTTGTTGGGTTGGGTTGGTAGATGCTGGGCTGCCCGAAGCCAAAGTCGAAGTCGACCATATCCAACATAGCCTCCGGCGAGACGACATCGTGGTCCCCAAACCCAGTACTGTCACTGACAGAGTCAACCGATTGGGTCTTGACAATGGCTACACAAAGTATCAGTAAGGGAGGATCCCAGACAGGTCAAAGACATGAGACTCACAAAGGTCAGGTTGCACGATCTGGCTCCCACCGTCGGTCCGCTGACGCTTGGGGGACGGGATGCTTCTTCGTGCGACATCGCCTGTCGGGTGCTGCAGATGTTGCTTTCGATAGCGTAGAGAGGGGCTCGATTTGCACTGAGTCTTGAGCCTGGTACATCGCTCACAAGCTTCTTCGCCGACACGTTTACAGCTGAGCTTCTGCGTATGGCACCTGTCGCAGGCCTTCCGATTCGGACCGTCCGTCATCTTCACTGCCATGGTTCGGCGTTTGCAAAACAAGAACAAATTGCGAGGATTCCAGTGTTGGGGGGAGGTGTGTAGTCAAATAGGCACTGGGGCCAATCTACTGCGCGGTGGGCGGGATCCTTGAACAATGAGACAGCTCTTGCATGAATGCTGTAATGTGGGCAAGAGAGGAAAGCACCGTGTGTGAGATGGAGGCCAACAGAGAGGTAGCGGCATCGCAAGAGGCAGGATGATCCATTCCTCGCCTTGACCATGGCCCGCCTGAAAAAGCATATGAGTGCCGGGCTGCTTCTATTGGACAAACATCGGCTAGTCCTGGACGCCATGGTAAAACATGGCGAACATGGACGAGGGTGCTGGACCTTGTCCTTCGGGCTTGGATGGGATGGCATCTGAACTAGCCTGCCCGGGACCGTGGACTGGACGGTGACCCAGGACTGGGAAGGGGGTCGACGAGAGATGGACGCTTGGTCCGGCGGCAGGCCAATGGGCACATCCCCGGTGGCCCAGCACACTGGTACAGGCCTGCGTGACTCTTGTCGATTTGACCCCATCGCCGCGGGATGAAGGACGATGCCTGAAAGAAGAAACCCCCCCCCCCCCCCCAGGCTAGCTCGAGGACATGTTGCGCTGCCCCCAACCCATGTCTGCGTTTGTGCTTGCGTCTATGTCTGTGCTTCGACTCTGCGCCGGGCTGCACTTTGGAGGACTCGAGATCAGTTGCAAGGGGTCGGGAGATCCACCAGGGTCCCTGTTGTGGAGACGATGAAACATCGAAAAACGAAGTGCCAACAAGAAGTTCGGACTGGAGTAGCATAGCAGACGACAAAGGAAGCACTCGAGAGTGCGGGAATACTTCAAAGGCTTGTTCATTAGAACGGGCCATATCCGCCAGGCGTAGCGCCTCACCTACTCCCCGAAGCTACTCCCCACCACCGCTCGGCATGACTTGGTGGTTAACGGGGTGGACAGGGGCCACCGGGCATGCAGAAGTGGCTGAACGGAGAGGTGGGTGCCAAGGAATGGCTAGTAACTCCAGTAGTGATCCTGCGTTGGCCGATGGTCGTGGGCTTTCGCTTACAACACCCTTCATGAAGAAACGGTGGAGTCCGATGCCTTGCCCTCTAATCTCGATTCAAAGACGTAGTGCTTAGTCTCGAGGCCGAGGTATGGGGAGGACGCCTCGCGGGAGTAGATACGGGAGGACAGCGTTAACGGCGAGGATCGGCCGCCTCTATTCGACAGCGAGCCATTCGCCGGTCTCTTGAGCAAGCCCTCAAGGACATGGCAAGCAGGCGGTAGGCGGCCAGACGGTTGCTTTTAGCACCCGTAGTTGCCTCAAGACCAACGTCGCGGCCAATGAAGGCGTCACTCTTGCGCGGATGGAACCCTAGACCCGAGGTCATTCGCAAATGGCGATTCGGAGACGGGAATATTGCTCTCGCCGGGAGAACGGTGTCGGGGCCCCGCCGATGTTCGGGTAGGCGGATGATGGGACATTCGAATCTTGATCATGCTTCCGAGATCGATGCATTACCCGGCGCGTTTATTGAAAAATGACGCTGACAGCAAGGGTTGCGGCTTGCTGGGCCTGTTTACTCCACGGTTTGCATGGCGTTGTTTGCTCAATCTTCTCCTTGGCCGCCTTGGTACCGGCAGCCCTGACGGGCCAGGATACCTTGCGTTTGCCTCCAGATGTGACGGCGATAATATCTCTCCGGCACAACCCGGCCTATGAACGATGATCGTGCTTAGGAATGGCGCAATGAGCTCAAGTAAGACCGCCTAAGACGAGAGGGGACGCTTCCCATCCTGACGAGGCGAGACCGCCTACCTTGCCCTGACTGCCTGGTGAAGTTGTGAACAGCGTGCACAGAGCTGTCCCCAAGGTTGACGAATGAGAGACGCGGGAACATCATCTTCATCGGAGAGAAAAGCAACGTCGTGCACGACTAAGCTGTCATGGTGGGAGCTCGCGGTGGGCTAAGAGGCGACCATGCACCCAATGGCCGTTGGATAGGGCCCGTTGTGGGTTCGGGCAGGCTAGATCGATAAGGATACGGCCGAGAGTATGGCAAGATGGCGCCGTCTCTTTGTCGTACGGGAAGCCCAAGTAAGCGCAGTTGGCGGGCGCGCGTGAATGTCAAGAGGCAGCGAAGTTGATGATGGGCTGCGCGAGAGAAGAGTCGGTTGGAGCGCCGTCGAGGGCGAGTAACGGGCATTCCATTGACGTGATGCCGGATTGGGAAGACTGCAGATCTAGCGCCATGTCTCGATGGCTGAGGGTGTTGGGTGGCTGGGAGCTAGCAGGGGGGATTCACGACGCTACCCCTCAAGCCAGACCCTGGCTTGGCTGGCACCCGCAAGACCATCTTCAAATCCGGATGTCAGAGGGTTGACCCGTTCTGATGGCGCGAATAGTATGACGAAAGGCTGTTTGAGCGATCTAGTAGGCTGTGGTAGGCAGGGCTCCTCTGGGGGCTCACTCGAATCCTTGCACGTCGACTCCAAGGGGCCAGGAGATAGATGCTGGCCGGATACTGCGACTCGTCGTTTGGCCATGGTGCTCATGTTCTGGATGGAGAGACATTTGGCGTGCGGCGTTGAATTGGACGAAAAGCAGGGGCTTCGAAAAAGGTACGAGAAGCATGCCGCGTTGCACAAGAATGGCCTGGCGGATGTGTCCGCGTCGCCCAGACCGGGACTCGTGGCAGCCCCAACTTGGCCGCTCCGGAATATCACCAGCCAGTCGCGAGCACGGCAGCACCGCAGCGCCGCCGCGTGCCGCCCGCGCCGACGCAACCGTTGTGGCAGTTGTCTATGCGCGGCGTCGTGTCACCCGGGGTGACGTCGACTTGTTTGGTATGGACAGAGTATGACGCCTTTGATGGGTGAATTTGTCGTTCGACACGACTCTTTGAACGAAGCAAAGCCTTTGTTTTTTCCCCGGCTGGCGACTGAGAATGAAGCGGCCGTATGCTAATATGAAGCTGATTCGCGGCTCGACTGGGTGCTGGAGAGTCATGACTTGGGCAGCAGCACGGCGCAGCATAGCAGCAATGCTGGGCGCAAAAGCGGGCCGTCCCACGGAATGAGCATCGGATCATGCTGCAGCCCGCGCTGCTCCAAGGCCCTACACCAGGACATTCAGGGGCCGCTAGACAGCTTCAGCCCAACGCACCGCGCCCGGCAGTTTGGCTGTGTGTCTCCTGCGAATCTGGCACTGGCAGCCTGCGAGGTGCAGTGGGTGTGGTGGCCGTTGTGTTGCGTTGCATCATGACAGCAGCCCTCCCTTTCGGACTTGGCTTTTCGTCTATCGAATTCGGAAGCACAAACCCATGGCTTGATTCTTCAACCCCGGCAGAGGCAAAACCCCTGGGCCAATGCACTGCGACATCAGGCGAACCATACGGTCGGCAAGACGCAATATCGACGGGGGACACACCCAAAAGAGGCTCGCGGGCGTTTTGTTGACACCTGCTGGTGCATGCTACAGCCAGTAGTCGCGAACGAGAATTCTTTGGAGCTGCATGGGATATCGAACAGTCCCGGGTGCGACGGCGAGGTTTGGCGGCGTTGGCAGCTCGCGGAGTCAGCGCCCTTGATTTGTCGGCCATGAGGCCGCGCCGCGCATCCAGATTTGACCAAAAATGCGAGGGGTCGGCCGGGCTCGGTCGTGAGGCCTCGTGGCGTGCCATTATCACAGCGCGCAATGCAGCGTGGGCTGGGCCAGCCTCCGGACTGCCCCCGTGCTGGAGGTTGATGAAATGAAGCATGGATAGAGTTTGAGTGCCGGCATTCCTAATTGCGATTGGGTTCCCTGGCGCGCAGCAGACAGACGGCGGCAGATGGGAGCGACAAGGTGCCGGGGAATGCTGGCCACTCTTCCAGAACTGTGGCCTCCTCGTCCATGCTCCATGCCATGTCGGCTCTGTCGTTTTCCTGGCCCCTGGAATGACGGCGATGATTGATGATCGGGGCGCGGTAAGACAGGCCTCAGGCGAGCAGGGGTCCCCCGCTCATCTGCTCGTCTGGCCATCCCGGAGCCGTTCCGGTGGTGCGGCGATGCTTGGGTCGATGCGAATTGTGAGATGTCAAATATGACGGCGGCCGTGCCGCAGAGGCCGTGGCGCGCGCGGGTGATGTGCGAGGGAGATTGATCCGCGGCTGCTCGTCGTCGCGCGACGGGCCTGACTGGGTTGCAGGAGGAGAAGAAGCAAAGAGAGGAGAAGAAAATCTGGTGGTCCCGGATCGATGGGAACTTGAATGCTGCCGGCTGTGCTCCCCCGGCCCCCGGCCGAGTCTGCTGCAAGGAAAGAAAGGCCCGGCAGGGCAAGGCGAGCAGGGCAGGGACGAGGCACTGACAGTCTGTGTGCGAGGAGTCATCTTGGCGGGATGAAGAAAAGACGGCAAGGAGCTGATTTGGCAGGAGGCGAGGAGGGAACTGCCTTACCTTAGGTAGGCACCTTAGGCCGTCGAGGGCAAGGAACCTAAGGCAGGTGCTGGGGAGGAAGGTGGAAACCCACTCTGGCGGGGGGACTCGGGAAGGAGGCGCCGGCTGTGATGGGCCGCACCTTCCTCTGCCGCGCCCTGGCCGTCGCGCCTGCCCGGCCACCTCGGCCCCGCGAGGAAAGAGCACCGCGGCCTGCGCTCCGCTTTGCGTTAGCGCAGGCCGGCAAGTCGGCGCTCCGGGTCCCGGGACACGTGGGAGCGCGCCAATCATGGACGAGGTGAACCCCTGGACCGATCGAGCCGTCTATCGACCTCACGATCGAGTGCATGCGGCCTGCTTGAGCATAAGGTACCGAAGTAAACAGGTCTGTATTGCTCTGCTCTGGCTTCCCATCCCATCCACCACCGCCCCTGCGGTCCGCGCTGAATTTAGTCGCATCTCACGTTCGATGCCATCCAGGCACCCCGGCCAGGGCCCGGCCGGATGGGGGACGGACCGGGACCGGGGGACCTGAGCCTCGCATCCGCAGGCGTCGACGCCCATGCCGATCTGGATCTCCTGCAGCATGGGTGCCCGCGCGCTGGTCTGCATTGGATCGCCGGGCCCCCAACATCCATGATGCAAATCACCTCGATGCCTCGATGCGCCATCACGACTCCCTACCTCGCGTCATCTGCCCTGCCGGAATCGAGCCGTAGCTCCCGCCCGCCGGAGAGAAAACAGAGCCAGCCCAACCGGATGCCGCACCTCGTCGTCCGGACCCGGGAATCGTCGTCGCAATGCACGCGGTTGGGCTCCAAAGCCAGGTTACTGGTCACTGGTCACTTTTTTCTCCTTCGCGACGGGGGGAAAAAGCAACGCGCCTCTCCAAGGTACCTACCCAGTGATACGATTTGTGCCCCCTCGTGTTACCTTACCCATTTTATTTTTTGGCCACTTTCCCCTCCCTTTCCCCCCTCCCGCCTCCAACGACGCCCATGACCTCACCCCTCCGCGTCCGGCTGAGGCCCAACGGACCAGGCGTTCAACGGCGAGAGCCATAGCTGACGCATTAAGACGGTTGGCACGAACGAGTCGCTTGGCTGATGCTGGGGGATGGTTACCTTCCTAGGATGGCCGCTGCTGAGTCCATGTGGCACCGTTCGAGTTGAGCGTTGCGGCGTGTCATCCCGTCTCTCGCTGTTGCATTCCAGCATCAGCTTCATTCTTCACGCCTCATCTAGTCGACACCTGACAAGGTTCGATTGCGCGTCTAGAAGCCCAACATTTCCGCCTGTGCGCTTCAGTGAAAAATTTTTCTCAACATGACAGAAAATTTCTGCGTGCGAGAAAGTGTCCTCAAAACCGCAGCAGCAGCGGCTGGGATGGGGGAAAAGAAAGCATCGACTTCAACCGAGGGCCAAGTCGCCAAAACAAAAAAAATGGAGGACCACAAGACAAAAAAGTAACAAGCACTCGACCCTTTTCTTTCGTCACCTATACGAGATCCGCACGCGAGGAAAAATTCTTCAGGATTCCAAAAAAGTTGGAGAGAGAGAGGTATCTGTCTATCGGTACAATTCAAGCAGGGCTCGCGCCAACACGAAAAACAACAACAACAAAAAAACAAAAAATGCTCCAAACAAGACGGCCGCTCCGCCAGTGCTTCATCCCTTCGCAAGATCCCAGTCCCCTTTTCCAAGTCACTGGACCTCTTGCCCTGCGGTCTGTCTGTCTGACCCGATACTCAAATCATGGCTCCTTCAGCCTCACTGCTCGACGTCACCGGTCGCAAACAGCTCCAGCTTCACCCTCTCCCTCTCGACGCCCAGGCTCTCCAGCGCCAGTCTCACCTTGAGCATCCAATCTCGCGGCCCGCAGACAAAGTACTCGCTCCTCTTGTCGGCGAGGCCGAGCTCCTCGGCCGGAAGCTTCGTCAGGTCGAGGTGCTCCTCGAAGTCGTACTCCCGCCCCTTCTGGTCGCCCTCCTTGACCTCGTTGAGGAAGATGTGCGCGCTGACGTTCTCCCGCTCCCGCGTCAGGTCCCGGACGTGCTTGGCGAACACCAGGCTGCCGCTGTTCCGCGCCGCGTGCACCCACCTGACGGGCCTCGCCGGCGTCTTGCTCTCCGGGCTCAGCACCGTCTCGAGGATGGCCATCAGCGGCGTCGCGCCCACGCCCGCCGACAGCAGCACCAGCGGCACGTCCGCCTTGTCCGCCTGCGACACGTCCAGGAAGAACTCGCCCTGCGGGTGCGACACCTCGACCTCGTCGCCGACCCGGTACTGCTTGTGCAGGATGTTGGAGATGAGCCCCGTCACCAGGCCCTTGCCGGCGCCCTCGGCGCTCGCGTCCACCACCGTCGTCTCCCGCTTGACGCTGATGCGGTAGTACTCGCCCGCGTTGTGCGCGTCGCTGAGGGAGTACTGCCGCGGCTGCGTGATGCCGCCCAGCTCCGGGACCGGCACCTGCACGGAGATGTACTGGCCGGGCCGGTACTTGGGCAGCGGCAGCTTGCCGTCCGACGGCGCGAGGTAGAAGCTTGTGACGACGTCCGACTCGTCGATGCGGCGGACGATCTTGAACTTGCGCCAGTCCGTCCACGTGCCGGCCTCGCGGTACATCTCGCCCTCGCGGTTGATGAAGACCTGGGCGAGCTGGCCGTACGCCGCGGTCCAGGCGTCGGCGATCTCGGGCGTCAGCGCGTCGCCCAGCACCGTGCCGATGGCCTTCATCAGGTGATGACCGACGATGTCGTACTGCTCCGGGCGGATGTACAGCGAGGCGTGCTTGTGCGCGATGCGCTCGACGGCGCCCTTGAGCTTGGGCAGGTCGTCAATGTAGGTGGCGTAGGCCAGCACCGAGTTGGCGAGGGCGCGGGGCTGCTCGCCCGAGGCCTGGTTGCGCAGGCTGAAGACGTTCTTGAGCTCCGGGTGGGTGTCGATCATGTCCTTGTAGAAGAGCGACGTGATGGTCTCGCCGTGCACCTTGAGCACAGGCGCCGTCGACTTGACGATGTTGATCTGGTCTTGGGTGAGGCCCATCCTGGCGGTGGAGGTCGCGAAGGATCGGCTGGCGAGGCGGTAGGTTGAGGGGCGAACCAGGCTCGGCAGGAGGCGATGCGTCCTGGAAAAGGCAGACATCTACTGGGTGTGTTGGGCGGTGATGACGACGATGGGCTGAAGCAAGTGCTCAGCCGCGTTCAGTCTGATGTTTCTTGTCGTCTATGTTGTTGCGTGTGAAAAAGGGCTGTCTGGATGATGACACTCTATTCTCTCTTTCTTCCTCTGTTTCAGGGGCGGGAGCTTCGGGCGATATATATCCAGTCGTGCGTCACAGCGTTGCACGACGAAGCCGACGAACCTTCCATCGAACGACGGGGATTTGACAAATATCGCGTCGCTCAGTGGCTCCTCGTCCTGGGCCCCGTCATGCGCTGCGGCCCTCGTGGTCTCCGCGCCGGAGACTAAACCGCGGAGGGTAGGAGGAGCAGAGGGAAAAAACTGGGTATCCCGTAACATCCTCTTGCCGTGGCCTGACATCGGACCGTCGATGAAGTTTGCATCTCCGCGGCACCGTCGATGGGGTTCATGGGGCGCAACGGCCGGGCCACCCCTGTGGGCAAGGCAGGCGGCGGGAAAGCCCAGCGGCTCGGCCGTCCTGGGCCACCTGTCCCCCGTTTACAGGTTTCTCGCTGCATCGAAGCTCATCCCGCCGGCTTCTCCATTTTCATGATATTTTTTCCCCCTGCGATTCAAATTCTGCAGCGGACGTGAGGTAGCCATTCGCAGCAGCAGGTCCTGTCTTTGCCCATCACAGCGGCCCGCGGTCGGTCCACACTGCGGGTTCTGACAGAGTCAGTCTTTCTTCACATGTCAAGCCCTGCCGGGTGGGCTGCAGAAAGATGCAAGATCTGCTGCTCTTCTCTTTTTTTCTGAAACCCGCAGTCTGGGCCGCGTACCGACAGCTGCAAGATGACAGCGTATCTGGCTTGAGGGCCAAGACGCAATGGAGGATGATTAAGGCCTGTCCGTGTGTGAGGTACCTTAGGTGCCTAGGCAGCGTCCGTTCCCGGGCACTACCTCTACCTACCTCTGCCTCACCTTAGACACGGCCGCTCACCGGTCATTAGGTCGCGGTGACATGCCACATGGCGGGCCAGACATTTGTGTCACTCACTCTGAGGCAGGGTAATGAAATAATCACTGCTGTGGCGCGCGCGCGCGCAGACACACACCATCATCACTCTCTGCCCCGGAAATTGGGCGCCCAAAGGATCAGCAAGCTCTCCTCCCCCAAGCGAGAAAAGGGACTCTAAAACACCGCTAACCAGCCGTACCTTACGGACAACGTGCCCCGGGTGAGTCGAACTGTCTCTGTGTGAGGAGCGTGTTGGGAAATGTCTTCGACAACTGTCGCACTCCGCCACTCCCGTTTCCCTACACCCTTCCTCTGGAAAAACACGCGGCAGCCACTCCGTGTAGCCTGCAGGCAGAGACATTGAACAATGAGCCAAGCAAATTTGTTGGCCCTTGAGGTCGAAATATTGGAAATAACGCGGGGGGCCAAGAAACCAACCCCGGAAACCCCTTTCCGCCTCTACCAGCAAGCCACAAATTTTCACCCAAGAGTCCATTCCGACTTTCCGTGCTGGACTACCTACCCTTCGCATGGACAAGGCCTCCGGAGATGCTTCGTCCCATCCATATTCTCGGAAACGTCAGCCGCAGTGGCGGAAAACCACTCAAAACAGTACCTAGATTGCGAGAAAAAAAAAAGCTGGCAACAGGAAATGGGCGAGAAAATGTTTAGGGGGGCGCTCAGAGGGCTCCGCGACGCCGACGGGATGGCCTCATCAACACCGTCGGGACCCCCGCGAAAAGCCGCAATGACATGGCCTGACAGTGACAGCTACGCCGACGTGCATCCAAGTGCACTTGCAGCTTGGCTCAGTGCTGTGACTGGATTTTTCTCGGCGATGCGGGATGCTAAAAACGGCCCCAGTCAGAGTGTGACAGGCCCGCTGACATAATGGGCAGGTTTGTTAGGTAATTCGCAAGGAAACTCCCGGGTCCGGCACCAAAATGCTGCCAAAACCGCGCAGCGCAGGGTCACGCTGCCCCCCAAACGTCCGCCGGCCTGTCCCGTTGCCTCCAGGAAACACCTCCGCGGAGCGGGAGCGGGCGGATCACACAGACAGACACAGAGGAGGATCGTTCCGCCCGAAGGCCTGCTTGCTGTATGACTGTGACCCGTAACACCAATCATGACTCTTTCGTTCCAGCCCAGCGTAGATGCGCGTGGTTAACCGAGACGGAGCGCGCCCTGTACCCCGATCTTGGCATGATCCCACTTCCACGGCCGCTTCGACTTGCACGCGTGTCCGATGACGCCGGAGGATGCGATGCAGGTCTATTCTCGTGACACGTATTTGAAATGGTCTCGCTGAGAAATAGAGAACACGCAAAAGTCCGAGACGAGCATCTCCTCGGGCTTGGCTTCAGCTCGTGAAATGCCTCAAGCGAGGTATCGAGGCTGTCCGTCAGTTACGCGGGCTAGAGCATGATGAGGTTCTCAACGCTGCCTCTGAGTTTTGCCTCGTCGGTCTTTCGGTGCATTAGGGCAATCACTGTTCGTCCTCAACTTGCAATAAAGATGAAGAAAAGTGTTTACAGACCCTGAGAGATGGGTCAAGAGAGGCTTGACGTCGCCTGCGTTGAGGGTATTCGATGTGTTTCCTAGTTTCATACCGGCTGACATCGTCTCGAACACGACAAAATTCAACTTCGTTGCGAAGCATGTAACGTCTCTCTTTCTTCTAACGTTCTGACAACCCAGACAAGTGCGCGGAACTGGGACTACCTCAAGGTAAGAAGAGTATAATCCATCTATCCACACAAACAACAGCAGCCTACACAAACGGGCCCGGCTTCAAGTCCCAGTACCCGTCACCGCTCCCCCGCCCCCTCCCCATCAACGACGTCTGGTTCTGGCAGCTGGGGTTGTAGTGGTCCTCCTTCAGCCCAAACGGCCACATCGCCACGAAGCAGATCTCCCCCACGCCGCAGCCCGGCTTGCACTTCTTCCACGTGCTCCACCCCAAATCGCCCTTGAGCGTCCGGACCACCTCCCGGCCCTTCTTCACCGCGTCGGACAACCCCTCGTCGCCGTCGCCGTCGCCGTCGGCAGACACCAACACGTCCCGGATCTCCGCCGCGGAAAACGCCGTGGCCAGCTCGGGCGCGGCGTCCACCAGAATGCCCCGGACGGCGAACAGGTCCCCGCAGATGCGCTGCACCACCGTCTCGACGGCCTCGTAGATGAGCCCGTCCTCGGCCGTCCACTCGTCCCGCCAGACCGTCGCCGGTGTGAGGAAGTGCCGCACGCATCGCTCCCTCGACGCCCTCGTCAGGTCGTCGTCGTTGTTCCGAACCTGCGCTGAGTCCGACTCGTCGCGCGGGTAGTCCACAAACGTGTTCGTGACCACCAACGCCTGGCTGACAAACGCCTCGTCGTCTCCCCCCTCCGCCAGCGCCTCGATCCTGTCCCCGTGCCGCGTGACAATCATGTCCACCACGCCCTGCCAGTCGACCCTCCCCCCCTTCCCCTCGCCCACCCTCACAATCTCCTCAACCCGCCCCAGAATCGCCCCGCGCGCCTCGTCCGTGACCTGTCCGAGCCGCGGCATGTCCTTCCGCCCGTTGGGATTGCTCACATTGAGCGGATACCAGAACCCGCTCACCATGCCCGAAAAGTCCAGCCGGACCCTCCCGCCCCCGATCCCGTCGTACCTCTGCCCGACCGCCCGCGACCACTCAAACATGTCGATGCCGCCCCGGCCCTCAAACTGGTCGTTCCACGGCCGCCTCAGGACGCTGACCAGATCGAGCCCGTCGAAGAAGTCGCAGTAAATCGCCTCGAACCCAATCTCCATCCGAATCACCCCGTCGAGCCCCCACGCCTTCACAATCTCGCACACCTCCTTCGCGCGGTCGTACTCCCCGAACCCGGGCGCCTTCTGCAGCCCCCGGAGCAGGAAGTCCTGCGTGTCGAGCGTGCCCATGTCGGTCTTGCCGGCGGCCATGCCGTCCAGGTACAGCAGCTTCAGGTCCCGGTTGGCGCGGTAGGTGTGAAAGTACCCCCGTGTGGCATCGGGCCAGTCGTCGCCCGGGCGTCTGCCGTCGTCATCCTTGGCCATCGGCCTCTGTCCGTTGTCCCCAGCAACAGCGACGACAGGCGGTCCTCCGCCACCCGGCGGCCTCTTCCCCGGCCCGCGTCCCTTCCCCGGTGGCCTCGGCGGCGGAGACCCCATGCCGCCCCGAAAACTCCTCGCGAACCCCTCCGAGTGCTCCATCTCGAACGCGAGCCACTCGAACGTCTCGGGCGTCGAGTTGGACCGCGTGCCGTGGTACAGCGTCGTGCCGCGCGGCACCGTGGCCGGGATCAGCCCCAGCCCGTTGTGGTGCAGCGACGACCCCCACTGCCGCATGGCCGAGTGCACGGCGTTGAAGATGTGCACGGCATTCTCGCGCGCGTGGTCGGTGCTCGGCGCAAACGTCGGCGACGAATGCGAATGCGATGACGGAGGTTGTTGTCGTTGTTGGGACGCCGGCGCTGAGACGGGCTCGGCCGAGATCGCCGGCGATAGAGACAGTGCCAAGACGGCGGCCGAGATAAGGCGAACCATGATGTTGCGGGTAGCTCACCCAAAATGGCGTTAAGCAAAGAAGAGCAGGAGGAAAGAAAAAGAAGACGGAGTCGCGAGGATCAAGCCGATGCTTAGCCCATGGCGGGAGGAAAGAGAGAAAAGAAGGCAGAAACTCGCGCGCGGGACGTGGCCGAAGTTGGGCTTGGCTTCTCAATCGGCAGGATCAGTGCTCCCAAAAAGTCTCTGTACGCGCGGCGGGCCACGAGTGACTGATTCGCGGTGAGACTGAAGATGTTGCAATCGGAAAACCGACCGGGGTTTGCGCGGCGCAGTCGGACACCGGCTTCCGTCCTGTCACCTGCCGTCAACTGGGGCTATCCCAGCGCGCACCTGCTGCCGCTGGGCCCCGAAACAACCGCTGCTTATCGCCAGCTACCTCGAAAGGAACGAGGCACTTTTTAGCCTGATTGGGAAAAACTACCAAGAAAGGCCGATCGAGAACTATTACTTCAAGCACTACTGCAGGTGGGCTGCAACGTCAGACATCAACACCATCAACGCCCCCATGGCGGCCCCGAGATAAAACACAAAGTGGGGATATCGATTCGGGCACTGACAGTGAAGCTACTCTAGCAACCGTGTGTCTCGCAGTCTAACAAGCCCCCTTTAGAACTTTTCTCATAACGACATACCATGCCCAAATCCGTCAACCATAAACATGACCTCGTCGCACGTGAACCGACAGCTGTACCTTTTTACTCGCCGTTCTGGCCATTGCTCTTTCCAGAGACAACGGGGACTTCCTTCTTTTGCGTGAAATGGCGCGGCAGGCGGTTCTCGTTCTGCTTGTAGGGCTTGCCGGCCTCCTCTCTGGCCATGTCGTTGACCCATTTCTCATCGCCACGCAGACCAGGCTTGACACCGACTTCGGCCCATTTGGCTGCAAGATAGAACCAGCCCAGAGCGTTGCCGACGGTGCCGACTTCGTCACTGACACCGTTGGCGGCCTCGTAGCTCATCTTCTTGTGCAGCTCCTCGTCGGTGAAGAGGTCTACGAGATGACTGGCGACGGTCTTGTAGTCACCGGGCTCAACCAGGAAGCCGTTGACCTTGTCCTTGACCTGCAGAGGGATACCGCCGGCCAGCGTCGCAATGACGGGGCGGCCAGCGTGCAGGGCCTCGGACACCTTCACCTCAAAGCCCTCGCGGGTCGAGAGTTGGAGGACGACGTGTGCGTTGGCAATGACGGTGTTGAGCAATTGATCATTGGGCTCAAGACGCATGATACTGCAGTCCTTGATCAGGTGGGGGTAGTGTTTCTCGAGCTGGCTCATGGTCTGGTCGTAGATCATGCTGGCATCGGGGTCATCGACCGAGCCGTTGCCGCAGACAACCAGCTGCGGTATGTCAGTGTTACCTGCCTGCTCCATCAGTCGCCGGAACTCGGCGTAGGAGTCAATGACGGTAGGGATGCCCTTGGAAGGATCGAAGCGGGCCACCTGGACAATGTACTTGCGGGCAGGCCACTCGAGCTCCGTCATCCGCTGGTTGCGGCATGCATTGTTGTAGATGTGGCCGTAGTAGCCAGTGTCCCATCTATTGAGAGGCTTGTTCAGACCATCGAGCCAATCGGTGGTGGCTGGGAAGTAGACAACCTTCTCCCGAGGAACAGTGTGCGGGACGAAGATGGGGATCGGATGGCTGATGAACATGTCGGCCTGCTGGATGTTGCTCCATAGGAAGTTCCAAATGTCTTCCTGAGGGGAGCCTGCCTTCGCAGTCAAGTCGCTGCGAATCTGGATGTGGGATCGGTAGAGAACGGGTCGGTCCGGCGTAATCTTCTTGATCAGAGGGATCAAGCCCGGCATTTGCGGGTCATCAATCTGTATGCACATGACTTAGTGATGTCCAAGGTTCAGGCTGGAAGCTCCAGAGCGAGAGCTGCCCTGAGCGATGGTGGGTGGGGCGAACCCGAGAGAAGAGCTCCTGTGGAGACCATCCCACTTGGGGTGCACCATGGAGGGGTAAGGTAGCTCTGCAGGCGGGGGAGGGGATAATTGGAGATGGAACGCGGGGGAGGGGAAAGGTTGGAGAAGTACTCACCATGACAACGTCGGCACCACCCTCCTCGGGGGGTCGCAGAGGGCCTCCCTCGGAGAGCCAGTAACGGTTGGCATTGTCCGTGATCCAGTCAATGATGGACTGCTTCTCCTCGGCTGAGATGCGCTGATCAGGGTGGCTGACACCCTGGAGGATGTTGTGGATGTTCTTGGTGACCCTGAAAACGCCGGGCCTTGGCTTGGGGACTGGGTATGATGTCAGTTTCATACGACTTTTCGAGGGCAAGGCGGCGCTGTCTCAAGGCAGGAAAACGTACCATACCAAGTCAGGTCGACGCCAATGAGACGCGCAAACCGGACGAGGGCATGTCGCATGAGGGCCACGCCACCTCCCTGAGGAGTGCTGCTGAAGAAGGCGACCTTGATCTTGTTCTCGCGAAGCTTCTTGGCGAAGTGCATCGTGGCATCCCACGTCGCGGCGCCACAGGTGTCCTTGTGATTCTGGATCGTGTTCAGCTGGACGCGGAAACCAGCGTCGGTCTGGACAACACCCCTGAAGCCTACTTGTAGGAGGGGGACCAGAGAGGGGCCAAAGTTCCTGGGGGCGGGCTGTCAGTGACGGGATCCACCGGAAGACGACCGGGGTATATGCAAGCTGGGCGACTTACATGATGCACTTGCGGGCCATGGAATCCGCCTGCTCGTCAACTCGCTTGATGTCCCAGAAGCTCTGCTCCTTGTGTTCATCGTCAGGACGCAGGACGACAGGGACGATGTCGAGATCGAGCCACAGGCGGGAGCACAGGCTGGGGCTCATGTACTTGAGCGTGGTGGGCAAGCCAGCGCCAATGAACTTGGAAAAGTTCTCGTGCTCGTAGCCCTCGAGTGTGTTGATGACGTAGTCGGCAATGGCATCGTTGCCCGTCTGCGTTGCATCGTCGAGGTTGATGTGCTTGACAGTGAAGTCGATGAGATAGACGGTGTCGTGGATGGCCAGAGCCACAACGGCAGTGTGGGAGTCGGAGAAGACGGCAGAGATGCCGCAGTAGAGCGTCTAGCAGCTTGTCAGTTGAGGCGGGAGATCAATTGGAGCTGTGGCATCTACCGTCAGAGCTGGGCCGAAAGCGTTGCCCTGCTCGTGCATGGTGCTCATCTGCCTCTTGCGGTGGGCAGATGTGCCCAGCGAGAACTGACGGCCCGGCTGCTTGGGGTTGGTCGGCATGATGGCGACGTATCTGCAGCGATTGGTGTGACTTGGAGATGGAATACGGGGTTCACCAGAGAGTTCAGAGAAGGCGAAGCTCAGCGATGCCGTCTACGAGGTATGGTTCGAAGAGCTGGGAGCCTCGGGTCGATGGGGAGAAAACGAAGAAGGAGAGCGAAAAGGAGGGGAGGGGTCGAGGCTTTTGTGCTTGGGATTTGGCGGGAGACGAGGGCGTAAACGGAGGGCAGGGGCGAATGCAGGACGCCGGTGTGAGGTCAGGCAAGTGCGTGAAGTGATGTTCCTAAGGCAAGGTGAAGAGGAGCCGGTACCTCAGAGTAGACGCGGCAGGAAGATTGAACCGACAGGGTTGGGCTCTGAGCAAAGCAGAGAGATGAGGAGGAAGTAAGGTGCTTGGCCAGGCTGAGGAAGCCACAGTCGGACGATCCTGCCGTATCTGCGCCGACAGGCAGGAGACAAGGTGGTTGAGGGAAGGAGATGCAATTAGAGCTTGGGCCACTTGCACACCTCAGTGAAGCTCTCAATGCGAATGACAGGACAGGGCAGGAGGCGAGGAGAGGCTCTTCCCCGGCCGGCAGGAGCTCCACGGACGGGCAGCAGTAAAGAGGGGCCGGTCATGAACGGTCGGGTCGAGTCTGTCATGGAATGTCACGGTGAGGTCAGGCAAGGCGAGATGGAGGGCACCTCAGCGCACCTACGCGCTGCAAAGCAAAGGTACCTTGCCTCGGGACTCGCATGGTGACGCAGGACATCTCGAGCAGCAGCGAGGGCTAGAGCTGTGGGGGAAAGTCCATCCCGCGGGCGGCGTGGGCAGCTTCCCCTTTCCATGTTGTGCGAGACTTCTGTCGGTTCGGGGCATCTGGTTGGCTCTCTGGTTGTGCTGGGCTCATGTCGTTGAGTTTCCATCCCGGAAGCCACGGTTACACGGCCTGCTCGGGTACATCACGCTGGATGCACTCGAAAGACGGTTGCTGGTGTCTCGCAGCCCATGCCCCTCTTCTCGTCCGCATTTGATTTTACTTAGGTACTTAGGTAGGTAGGTACCTCAAGTAGGTATTCGGGGAACGAGATGTGTATTGGCAAGCAGCATGCACGGCACGGCATTGCATTGCATTGGACTGGGCTGCCTACATGGCTCGAGGGAAGGTGCCACCCATCTCAGTATGTGCCTTGGGTACCTACCTTGGTCAGAGAGGTGATACTCACGTAAGGTACCTAGGTACCTAAGGTAGCTGCCCTTGGATATCGGTTCCTGTACGTGGGGAACCCGGAAGCTGTGGAAGGAAGTGTCCTGTTTCTTGCCATGCCTCCTTCCCCATTGCAGCCCCCGTTGAACCCGGACCTTGACGGCAGGAAGGAGGTCTCGCCTTCCACCACTGACCACCCACTCCAGCAGCCATGCAAGCAACGGCCCCACTAGCGTGCCTTAGCTTTGCTGCCACAACACCACTGTACACCCCCGAGCCACCTTTTGAGCACTGTTCGTACACCAATTCTCCTCACTGAGCTCTGAGAGCAAACTCCTCCTACATACCTTACCTTCCATGTCGATGTGCGGTATCCAACAATGTCAACATTCGCGCAGCCTCCTGCGTTCCAAATTATCCCCGCACTCCAGAGCGCCCTTCCATCAAGATGCGGTGTACGCGGAGACTTTTTGCTTGACTTACCTCACACCACACCGGGACGCTGCTGCTACCTACCTAACCCTGCTGCGGCACAACAACCACGATGGCACGCCCGACGACGACACTGGACAGCCACCGACCAGCGATGCATGGCAACACACCACATCTCATTTCCTCCATCATAAATGGTCTCGGCTGCCCTCGAGGGAACTGTCGGTGAGCAGACAATCCACTCGACTTGCTTGCTTCTCGACCCTGGCAATCGTGGGGGAGGGCGCCACTCTGCCTCTGTAGTAGGAGAGTTGAAGCAGTCCCTACTGGGTTGGCTGTCACTTCTACCCTCCTTCGCACGAGAAGAATACGATGAGACCCAAGCGGCCGGAGTTTGTCGACCAGGCCCAGCCTGTTGCGCGGTCGAATCTTACCCTGTTGGCGCATTGCGGCTGCCGGCAGCCCTTTCCTCGAGCCCACCCTCTTTGTCAACGACAGATAGACGAGGGCCGCACGAACATCTCACACCAATAGCCAGCAAGCCCCGGCACCGGCTGTTCCTCGAGAACGAAATGAGCGATGGAGGGGATTTGCGCCCACCTGCAGATGGCTACCGCATGCCAGGCGTCGTGCTCGCACAAGACCCGACTTCTTGTCGAAAGGAGAGAGAGGATTGTCCACACAGGAACGGATCAACAAGGACACCCTTCTAGAAGGCATGTCCTACTCCACGGCCGCTCGGATTTCGCCAACCGTTGGAAACGCTCTGTTTCAAGTCCGTCAACACACCGAGGTGGAGAATGGTGTGATGTACATCAAGCGTCGACGCCGTCGAGCTTGGGCTGTACCCCAGGTCTGGCGCTGGGCCGCCAACACCTCGTACCTGGCCGGCTGGACGCTATTCTCGGCCCCCCGCCGTAGCGGCAGCGGCTTCTGCTGGGCCGCCGTGCAACATGATTCTCGGAACCAGGCAGTTATTGTGGAGAAGTCTCAGCACTTACAAGGCGGTGCAGGTGCAGGGCAAGGTCGTCGTCAGAGTGCGTTGGTCGCCCCCGCGCCGTCCAGTTGGCGGTTGATTATGGGCACTCTGCTGAGCATCACGGAAGGCTGATCAACTGACAATGGCGCAGCCGATCGACTGTGTCTCATACTTTCTCGAAGGATAGTTTCGCAGCCCCCCTTCCCTGATTCCCAGGTCTCTCGGGCTTCATCCCTATGCGTCCCCAATATTGCTCCAGGCGGCCCGGCAAGGTTAACAGTGGATGTGCGGTAACGGCTCCGCCGCAGCGTCCGTTTGCAACCCCGCACAGCAGATCCATTTCCGCGCGTGAACCCGAGCTTTTTTTCCCCTCTTTCTTTTTCTGCGCTTCTTTTCTCTCCTTATTTTCTTCTCCTGAAACCATTTAAACACGTATAACACGACTGAGACTGCTCACGGCATCGTCATGACCCGTTTTGTGTTAAGATTGGGCCACGACCCAGCCGTATGACAGAGGTTCTGGGCCCAGCAGCTCCTCAATTTACGACAGAACAAGCATTTTGTGCTCTAGCAAATTCAAGCGAAGGGGAGGCTAAGGCGAGTAAAGAAGTGCAACAGTCGATTGAGAATTTATTCTGCCTGAAGTACTGCCGCGGCCTGCACTCCACGTGGCTATGTGCCCTCCAAAGCCGCTCGCAAGAATCCGAGGTGACGGAAGTCTGACCTTCAGAGGCTGCAGAGAAAAGGGTGAATGATACGATCGATCATCTACCCTTGGCCAGATGTGGCTAGTTTCATGACAAGACGCCAGCAGCTGGGTGCCGTGGAAATTTATCACCATCGACATCATACGATGGCCGCGCATATAAATGACATGTCATTTCCGTTCAGGAGTTGCATTCTCCGATTTTTCTCAGATCATGTTGCCCTGCCCCTTGGCTCTGGGGACAGCATTGTATCCCATCATGTCTCCAAATGCACAACGCCTCAAAGCGTGGGGTGAATGTTGAGCAATGATGGAGGTGATTCCGTCTTCGGGCGTGGGGTTTTCGCGCCACTGGGAAAGCTACCTGTGGCGCAGAATGTCGCGTGAGGTCGAGGCCCTTTGCTCAGCACATCCCAGATGAGGAAGATGTCTCGTTTCATGCCCGCCCACGGCTTACGTTCGAGTTGCACAAACTGCGAGCAATAGTAGTAAAATTGGACTGCATAGAAACCAATCCGCCTTAAGTTGGCAATGGAGACCATGGCAGATACACCGGGGGGAGCATGGGAGACTACAAGAGGACCTCCAGGCTACTAGGTGCTGTAGTCGTTCATGCTGAAAAGTCACAATATCGACGGCTGTGAGCTAGTCGGCTAATATTGTATGTTTCCCCGACTTCTACCCACCGGATAAGTTCCCGGAAGGCATATCTGCGAAACCTTGGTTTCTGAAGCAGCTGTCAAATCACGGAAGTCATCAACACAAGCCACATCGAACATCGCCTCTTATCTTGAACGGGGTATCATTTCTTCATGCAACCTCATAGTACCACTCATGAAACTCATACTCATACAGGCTTTTGACCCCAAAGCGTGTGAAAGTATACGTATGAATGCACTGACGGATCCAACAGGTCCTTGCGCACTTGGTCCAGGAACCGCTCAACCTCCTCGGCAGACCACCCCAGACCCCGCGTGAAGGGCCCAATAGTGATGGCATGGAGCCCGTCGTATATCAAACTCAGCGTATACATACCGATAACCCTGAGGAACTTGCTCCTCGGCCACCCCCCGACGGGCACCTTCTTGACCTGGTGCAGGACGTTCACGAACCCGGCGGCCTCGACGCGCCCCGGGTTCCTCTCGGCGGCGTTCATGTCGACGCCGAACCTCGCCAGGCCCTCCTCGATGTTGGCGACCATCTTGACCGGGGTGAAGTCCGGGGGCATGGTCCCGTCGTCGCAGCCGTACACCCAGCGCATCTCTTGCAGCTCGATCCAGCCCCCCGGCTTTAGTGCTCTGTCCACAGTCACAAGACGTTCCCCTCTCTCTCTTTCTCTCTCTCGATGTCATTGCGAGTGGTTTCAAACTTACTTGTACGCGGACGCTAACAGCTTCGGCCAGTCGTGTATCGAAGGCGCCATGTTGCCCATCCTGACAAAGTCGAACGAGTCCCGCTCGTGGTACCACTCCGCCTCGGCGTCGTCCACGACGAACTTGACGTTCGGCGGCACCCAGTCGGGCCATATCGGGCTCAGATCGATGCCCGTCACCGCCGCCTCCGGATACTCGTCGCCCACTGCTCAACCTCCGTCAGCGCGATTTCCTCGTGACTCCAGTCACCTCACCAGCAAAGGGCGACGAGAACAACCAAAAAAGAAAAGAAGAAGAAAGAAAACCACGCACTGTCGATGGCCCACACTCCCGTCCCCGTCCCGACGTCCAGCACCCTCTGCGGGTTCCTCAGCGGCGCGCGGTGGAGCTTGCCGCCCATGAGCTGCGTCATGACGACGTGCTTCATGTGCTCGCGCTGCTGCTCCGGGTCGTCGTTGGGGAAGTGGTACCGGCCCTCGCGGTAGCGGTGGTAGCGCCGGTCGTTCTCGAAGGCGTAGTCGCGCACGCTGGGCGAGAGGGACATCGTGCCGCCCCTGTGGTCGTCGCCGTCCTCGAGGACGACGCTGCGCGTGTCGGTTTCGTAGCCGTCGTCCGAGGCCTCAATCATGTCGTCGTCGGACGCGGATGCCAGCGTTGTCGGCGCCGTGACCGTGGCCGTGGCCCCCTGTTGCGCCATACTCGCAGTCCAAAACCTCGGAACCGGGCACTCGGGTTTGGCTTCTCCTCATTGAGTCAACGCGATCCGGCGCGTTGGGTCGCAAACGCAAAAAAAAAGGGCGGTGGAGTGCGAAAGTTTGTCGACGGGGTTGCGTATCGGACCAAGGTTCCGTCCCAGGTATTTAAACGGCTCGCCCCCCCCCGCGCCGCGATTCCCAACAAGCTCCCCCCTGACGACGGCAGGGATGTGTGCCCGCCCGAAGCCGTTATCGCTGGGGCTGGGTCGAGGCTCTATTGGCGGTGACGGGCTCGTTTGGGCGGAGCGGCGAACCAACTGCATACTCTTCAGCGGCATTTCTCCATCTCACTTGAACCTTTTGGTGCAGGTGCAGAATCGGTGCGGGGACTGGATGATTAATGACACCTTTGCAAAAGTTTTTGAAGCCCGTGGGAAGGGCACCGGACCGGCTCCGCCGCTGAACTCTGTGGCACCGGAGTTCCCGCTCGGTCGGTAGGTTCATCGGCCCCCGGTCCTCCGTGTTTGCACCGATTCTACCTCATGACTGCTCCTTTTGGCGAAAGAGTAGAGCTTTTTCGTTTCCTGGTACATACTTAGCCAGGCAATATGAATTCCTCACAGGACAGTAGAAACGAAAAGGCGATCTATCCTTCTACCCAAGAGATAGTTGCACCAAAAACAAAAGCAGTTTTAGCGACAATTCGTAATGTATTCCGAGTGACAGGACGATACGCTAGGGACTACCAAGTCAGACTAACCACCCATATCAACTTGAGCCCGAGTGCAGATTCACGCAAGTGGCCGGAGACCATTACATGATCTTTATCGCGCCGCCGTTAGCAGCGACAACACTACCGTTTATCCAACGAGCTGCTTGACTAACAAGGAGCCCTGCCACGTTTGCAACGTCGTCGGGTAGTCCTAAGCCACCGTGAATCGACTTCCCCTTGGCCAAGAGCTCTAAAGCAGCATCGCGTAGTGCTGGCGGCGTGGTTTCAAGGAAGCTCTCGGTGGCGGTGTTTCCCACGGAGAGGCAATTCACGGTAGTTCCGACCGTCGCTTTGTCCAGGCTCAAGATGTCTGCCCAGGAGCGGGTAAGAGACTCAACGGCTGCTTTTGTAGATGCGTAAAGCATGATACCACTTGAAAAAGCAAGCGTCATTGTACACTTCCATAGACATAAAGTTGACTTACGGGAAAGCAATGGTGGAACTCCGGCTCGAATCGCTTGAGATGTTGACGATCCTCGATTCCGGCTGTATGCACCCGGTTTTAAAGAGAAGATCCATCAGCAGAACCAGCGACTGCACGTTTCCCATAAGGAGTCGGCTGACATAGTCGGCGTCGAGCTCCCCCATCGGTCGAAAGTCCATGTAGGCGGCACTATTGACTATGATGTTGAGCTTTCCGTCAAAGCGTGCACGTACTTCGTCGACGATCAGCTTGGCATAGTCGGGAGAGAGGACATTGGCAGCTACTCCGAAGATTCTCGGGCTCTCAAGCGCAGTGGACTGGTAGACTTGGTCGATTTCTTGCTTCAAAGACTCCATGGACTTAAGCGACGCTGGTGAGGAGCAGGTCCCGAGGATGCTTGCTCCGCGGCTGGCCAAGTGGAGCGCAATCGCCCGTCCAATACCACGAGTAGCACCACTAGTCTGGCGTCAGTCGTCCGCACTCATTGTGACAGAAAAGGGTTGCAAAAGTCCAGAAGACCTACGTCACTAAAGCAACTTTGCCTCGGAGGTCTTGAGCAGGTGCAACTGGGTCTGTCACGGAAACAGAATCGGCTGGATGCGTTTCGTTCGTCATGTCAACTATGAACCTCTGGTGACGTGTGGAGGGATATGGGAAAGAAAAGAACACAAGATGAGTTACTGCCTGCTAGGAACTAAACCTAGATCAATTCTTGATAATCAACCGAATAAGTAGGGTCCTCCAGGGAGACAAAATCTCAAGCCCATTAGCAACAATGACGAATGTGAGGAAGGAATTACAAAAATCATAATTCCGCCTACAGCTCGGACTTCACGCCGGCAAAAAGACGCGCAAGCCCACTGATTCTAGTGTGAAACTCCACGCCTGACTCCTGGAGCCCTGAGGACGAGGAGTATTCTGCTTCCTCCCGTTTCCAGACCGGGCTGAGAGTTGCCCACAACGACATTTTCATGACATCACGGGGAATTGACTCGGACGGGGATGGACTTTAGAACAGAGTTAAGCCGCGTTGATGTTGTCATTTGATTGATAATACTCGGCACGCCGGGGTTCGCGACTGATGTGTCCATGGATCCGCCGAGCCGTGGAATCCGCGGGGTGGCGGTGACACCTCACACAGGTAGGCCGGTTCATTAAAATTTGAGAAGCGCGATTCGGCCGTTCTAAAACGCGATTATCTCGGTTCCCCGTAAATTTCTTCGTGGGCGATCAAAAAGATCTTCTCGGGTAGCCTACTAGTCACATCCTGCAACCTACCTGGGACCAGGTATACCCAGCGATGCGGCTCTCGGTTTTCACTGAGAAACCAGTATTCCATCCGATTGTGACTCTAAGATTTCTTTCTCCGTCAAGACAACAGAGCCAGATCCAGCCTCTGACATACGAGCTGTGTTGTAAACCGAAAACGAAATGCATCCTCGGAAACAAGGAGTTTGAGTCATCATCACTCTCCAAGAGTTCACTTGAAGCCACAAGATGGGATGGGTGTATCAAACTGTGACATTGACTGGCTCCATTCTCCTTTCTCAAGCAGCTACATGTTATATGTCATACCAACGGTGCAGGGAACAACAACCCCTGGCATTGCCTTCTCAATCTCGGTCTTGAACCTCCAGCCTGTACAATGCCCCCCCAAAAGTACACGCGGGGAAAGTTTGACCATGTCCCGGACAGTACTTTGAACCTTTCCCTCGCTTGCATCCGACATGTGGAAGCCGCCAGCGAGGCAATGAACGATATTGTCCCCGGTGATGTCCATTGCATTCATCGAGGTATTGATAACACCAGCATGGCCGCAGCCAGTGAAAATCACCAGACCCTTACCTGCAACCTTGTTAGCATTGCGTTCTTTAGACATGACACATTAGATCGGGTCTTTCCTTTGAGTTTGCACATGACATATCGCTCCTCCATGATCTGCTCATCTGGCTCCCAAGACCCGCCCGCGGGGGCACCGACGTCAGGTATGAATTTGATCCCGCCAGGCAAGCCAGTCTCGTATGACGTCAATCTCGAGATTTCGCCAGAGACAGCAAACATGCCATCCAACACCGTGTGTGCGTCTTTCGAAAGCTGAACGCGACAGCCAGCCCCCTCCACCTCGTCAAAAGTGGGATCTGCTTCGAGAGAAAGCGGGCCAGATGGTGTAGCAATGCCTCTGAACGCAGGACGGGAAGGATGCAAGTCAACAACAACTTTTTCAGCTCCGGCGCTTCTGGCTTCATTTATCTTCGCTACTGCGCGAAGCAAGCCCCCTACGGAAAACCTTAGACTTGTGGTAAGCATGTGCGAGGCCAGAAATACCTGAATGATCGCGATGATAATGAGAGAGCACGATGTGATCAATGATATTCACATTGACTCCCATCCGAGTCGCATTCCTCTCCCACACATCCCCCTCGGGACCGGCATCAAACAACAAGGTCTTGGACTTTCCGTCCTTTGTTGCCGTCTGAGATCACGTCAGTACAGAGCATGATTTGAGGACAGTATGCTAGTTACAATGAGCAAGCTGAGTCCATGTGCACCGCAGCAAATGCTACTCATTTTCATTTCTGATGTGGCTCCTCCACGTGTGTTTGGGTTTTCAACATGGGAGACTGGGATGCCGAGAAAGTGACTTGGGGGGCGGACAGCAGGGTTGCTTGACGGAGAGATGGGATCCAGCTCATCAGTGATGATGACGCTGATATCCAGAGTGTCCACCTCGGAAAGTGTGACTTTGGCCATGGTGAACGAAATCAGAAAGAAGGTTGCCAAATTGAGATGTCAAAGGAGCTTTCCACCCTTTACAAGACAATGACGGTTCCATTGGGAAACGTATATATGAGTGACGCCTGTCAGAATTGCTGCACTTGGTTTCTCATACGTACGTGAATACGACGAGGCTGGCAAAACTGAGACACGACAGGAGTCATGAGTTTGACCAAGTTTTGTATAATCAAGAAAGCGCGGAAATACGAGACCGGGAAGACAGACTCGGACTTAGGGAAATATGTTTTTAATGGGACGGGATTTATAATAGGTAGCCAAGGTTCGCTTGGAGGGCAAGTAGGCCAGACCCATTCCTCAGAACGGAAAACAGGCTACTTTTTGGGGGACGCGAACTGTTCAATTGAGGAGCTTGAACATCGACTGAGCGAGCCAGTTCTACTGCCACCATAAACGCAGATATTTTGAATTAGAATGACATCACTTTTTCTTCTGGTATTGTTCCTCTACTTATTTTATTCTATTTTTCAATGTGGTACTTGGGCAAGTTATTTGAGGCCAAAAGGTTCGATTTCCGACTTCCGAGTAAATCTCGTTGCCAAAGACAGGATGGGAGAACGCATCAGTCGACGATCAGTTTGGCAATGAGTCAATAAATTCCTATCATCCAGGCTATGATCTACAAGCCGTTCCAAGACTCCTCAATAATCTCTTTTACTGACTTCGTCTTGATTTCCGGGAATTGTTGGTTCAGAGAACTCTCGAGGGAGATATCGAAGCGTCCTTCTGTGATCCACTGACAGAGAACAGCAAACATCATCTGAAGCATCGGTTTAGGGAAAAATCGATAGGCTTGAGGATGCGACGGGAGTTCCGTGACTTCTAAGCGATTCAACTTTTCGATGTCGTCTTGGTGGATGGTGAATTTGTGTCCTGGTGGCGAAGAACAAAGTCAGTACAGCAGTTACATCTAGAAGAAAGCTGTGAAGATTGTCTCAAACCTCGAACTCTCTCTGCGATGCGGACCAGTTCATTGACGGTGAGGACGTCGCCTATGACCACACTTTGCTTCTGCCAACGGGCGTTTGACGAGACCAGACCGTCAACAAACTTAGCAACGTCAAAGCTGTAAGTGAAGACAACTTTGTCGTCGCCAGTTCCTGGAACAGCCGCAGTCTTGTTGGCAATATCGACGATGAAATCAGCGTGCTTCAGGTGGCTCTTGAGCTTCGGGTATCCGTAATAGTCCGAAAAATGACCGTTGACGACTACGGTATACTCAAGGTCCGTCTTCTTGAGCTCTTCGAGAGACAGAGATGAGAAATCGGGAAGGGGGGATCTGCGTAGTTTCGTGAGGATTGCCAGTCAAGATAACTAAAAGAGATGAGAGAAGAATATGTTCAATCGGTAAATAGTACCCTTGCGGAGTGGGAATGGACCAAAGGCTTGAGATGAACCGGGTCGCTGTACTTGATGCGCTCGCAGCTCGGATCAAGTTGATCTCGGCGTGGCTTGCACTTTCATGCACAAGAGCAAGACAGGAAATCACCACTTCGATTCCGTGTTCTTCCAGTACGTTCTTCAGCGTATCAACATTGTTGTAGTCGACAGCGACGGTAGATGCATCATCTGCCTGGGGGTATGTCAGCTGGATTCTGTCCAGATTTGAAGCCCCATCTTCCCTACCTTTCGCGACAAAACCCAGACATCATGATTCTGGTTCAACCTCAGACACTCGAAAACAGTACGGCCGACGTCGCCTTGGCCACCAGCTACTGCTATCTTGACCATTCTTGTTCACGGGTGATTACTCAGGCAGTTGGCTCAAGATGGCGAAGACTGGAGCTGGACATCAATTGAAGGATACAATTAGGGAGAGAGCTGTTCACGGACGAACTAGAGAACTGACTTCTTTCTATTGTGCTTCAACTTCTTGCCGGTCTGAGCAATTGCAAAGCATTTGTCACGAATTGGAAATCTATGTGCGGGCCATCACGGACTCGAGGACAGTAGTCGTACCGATCGGCTGGAGCGAGGAAATCGTCTCTTCGCTCTTCGCTCTTCGGCCTCGCCCTCGCCTTTTGGTCAGGAAACGAGATGCAGGTCTCATGCCAAGAGGTGATGACCAACTCGATGACCAACTTCCTGAGGGTCTTCATTGAAGGTAGCAACACTGAGTAATGCGTCTGCCCTGAGCAGTGCAGATTGTGCGACACGCCCGTGTGCGGGGCCGGAATGCAGCTTACATGATCGACCCCCTTAGCAGCAGTTAAACCCCATTCAATGCGGGTTTCATCACGCCAAGTTGACAAGATCGCCCCGTTGGTAGGGAAGAGACGGAGGGTCCGCCGGTGTCCACACCGGTTCCACTCTAGTTCTGCGTTGAAGGCTCCCGAGACCCCGAGCGTCGAGGATCCCTTTGTAGCAAACCGGTTTGCCTAGTACATGAAGTAGCCGTGTATACCTCATCTTGTGGTAGACATGCTAACAGATGCGAGTTCGAACGCCTAATTTATTGTGATGTGAGAAATATCGGTGACGTTGGAGGCTGCTTCCCAACTATCGTGAAACGCTCAAGGGAAACTTCTGCCTCAGCTTTTCCCCAAATCGATAAATGAAAATAGGTGCCGGAATGAGCCCAAGACCAATAAAGCCCAACAAAGAGTTGCCCCAGCCGAGGCCGAGTGCTGTATACATGGGAGGCCCGGCGAGGGCAAGAAAGGTACCGAAAATGCACCTCATGGTCGTTATGGCCGCGAGGACAGACGCTACGTCATGCCCGGCGACGTCGATGACATACGTCTGTACCGGAGCGAATATACCCATCATTCCAAAGCCGAAAGGCGCCAGCCCGAGGATGGGCACAATCCAGTGAGTGCGCTTTTCTGTTGCCCAGCCATACCAGAAGAAGGTGACGGGAACAAAAACAGCAAAGTACACACAGGTGGCCAGACGCATCTCCGGTCTGTACTCGTTGTTCTGAGCCTTGGTAAGACGGGTGACATTCGCGTCCGAGGTGCGGGCAACGACAAAGAGGCCGACTGCGAAACCGAGCCCGAGGCCCAAGTATGCCAAACCGCACGCATCGATGGCCCAGCCATAGGTCTCCCTGAACACGTTCGTAACAGTAGTGAGCAGGAGGTAGAGGAGGCCGAAAACGAACGACATATAGATCCCAAGTAAGGGAACGAGAGGTGATGTCGCAAACTTGAGAGGTTTGGAGATTCTTCTGATGAGAGACGCCGATGGACTCTTGGATGGCGATGCCTGATTGTCGAATACGCAGACAAGGTCTAGTCTGTTGAGAAGGCGCCTCAGTCTGCGTGTTTTTCTCTGTAGGAGAACGACGTGGTTGGTCTCCCGGCCAATACACAAGGCGGCCATCGTTGTGAGCGCGCAAGCTGCGAGGAGGACCCAAAATACCCATCGCCACCCGGCTCTCTGTGCGATCAAACCGCCCAAGATGGGACCTAGGACTGGGCCAAAAAGAGGACCAATAGTGAAGACCGAGTTGGCAAGACCACGCTGACTGACGATGAAGAGATCGGAAATGACCCCGCCGCCAATCGTAATCGAAGCAGAGCCGCCAACACCAGCCAAGAATCGAAAGGCGATAAGTGAGCTCAAGCTTGGAGCCAATGCACAAGCAAGCTGCCACACTGTAAGCCAAATATTGGCAAAGTCTAATACAAAATGACGGCCATAGATTTCACTTAGAGGTGAATAATAAAGGGCCAGCCTAAATAATGCCCATTTTCCAGGTCAGTTGTCATTCGCTGGGAAGTTCTGGGGGTTTTAGGACAGGGCATACTGCTAGACCAAGAACGTAAATGCTGATCGAGAGAGAGCCGAGAATTCGAGAGGAGGTGTTGAACTCGGACTTGATTGCTTCTACGCCAGGAGAGGGGACAGAAGATGCAAGAGAACCAAAGAGGGCGTGAGTATTTATACGTCAAAGAATCAAGTTCATTTACCTGAGAAAGGATATGAAGCTGACAAGTCCCAGGGTGGTGAACTTCTGGGCTGTCGACAAATTGCTTGGCGGGGTTAGTGTAAGGTGTGAGATACCGCAAGAGAGACGGACTGACCGTGGGTTTTCACCATCATCCTGATCGTCCCATCCAACGATGCCGTTGTCTAGATCAGAAACTGGATAGCTCTCATCCATTTTCACAGATTTTGAACTGCGATACTACGACACTTGAGTAGTACTTGAGTGGACGAAATAGGGTGATAGTGTCACTGCGGTTAATCGAAGACAACCTACAGTAAATACCAAAGTCGCTTGTCTTACCGGTGACAAGGTCCTATTAAGTCCGGGCTCCATTGCGCTAGTGCTACCTCCAGAGGCGCACACTTACTACAACACCTAATTGACACCCTCAACCGGACAATATGAAATGGGCGGACAAACTAGATTTAACGGACAATTGAGAACGGCCGAATAGCTTGGAATGACCGTGAAAAGCCGAATCATATGGATCGTGGGATCCACAAAGCTCCGACTGGGCGAGTTTTCCTTTTCTAAGTGGACACGCTCTCAAAGTCTTTTACGTCACAGTAGTCGAGGGATACTCCCTGATCACTGTGTGTCCTTACACAGAGCTCCCATTCTACCTTTGTGATCTAAGATTTATTTATACGCCCATTGTGTCTACATATGACCAACTGCAACTGTTCCAAGCCGACGTTCCTCTAGTATTGCAGTGACCAGTCTTGCCCTCGTCATCATGGATGCCCTGCTCGCCATCCTCCCATCTAGTGACATTGTCACGCCTTCCTCGGATCCGGCAGCCTACGCGTCCCTAACGACTTTTTGGGCGGCCCAAATCAATCAACACCCCAAGGTTATCCTGACCCCGTCCGACACGCAGGCGTTGGGCGAGGTAGTCAGGCATCTGTACAACGACACCGACCTCGACTTCGCCTTCCGCGGCCATGGGTACACTTCAATCCCAGCCACCGATGTTCTCGTCAGCCTACACAAACTCGATAGCTTCGAGTTCGATTCTGACAAAATGACGGTTACTGTTGGGGCCGGCCAAACGTGGATGTCTGTTTATAACAGAATAAGCGAAGTTGCTCCTGGCTACACTGGTGAGTCATTCCTGCAATCGAGGTTCCGTGTTTCCGCAGAATGTTGATCAATGTGATGTAGTTGTCGGAGCCCGCACCCCTTGCGTGAGCGTAGGCGGCACCGTCGTCACTGCTGGGTTTTCTTGGTTGTCAGGGGATCTCGGTTGCATTTCCGACCCTCGAAACATGATTGACTGTGAAGTCGTCAAATACGACGGAACCGTTGTGTGGGCATCGACCGAGCCTGACCTCCTGTGGGCGATTCGCGGTGGAGGAGGTGGTTTCGGTGGTAAGTTCCCTTCCAACCCCCCGTTCGGCCTTCTTGGCCAGATTCGCTGCTGACTTCAAGTGGTCTCCCACAGCCGTCACCAAAGCCACCTTTGCTCTCCACCCTGTTTCGAACACAATCTATTCTGGGAATATCGTTGTGCCTAGATCAGCCGTGGAGGAAGCTCTCGTCAAGCTCTCCAAGTTTTCATCTTCTCACGTGGACGACGGCGTCTCACTCTTTGTGTTTATCGAAAACGACAAATTCAAACAGATGCACAAGGTCGACAGCGAAAACCAGGACGCAATCACTTTTCAAGTCTTTGATCGCAACGGCGAGTCCCACGGTCGCGAGACATTTGCTTGGGCACTCAATCTTCTGGGAGCGAAGGATTTTACCCAAGTCGGCTCAATGCTGTCAATCATCAAGCTTCAAGGTTTACACCATTTTCTTTTTGACGAAGCCGCATTCCCTGCTCAGGGCCATATGGTAGCTCACACCCCTTTGTTTCTACAGACCGAGTTTCTTCATTAGCCGGAACTTCGAAGCAGTACTGGGCTCCCAGTATTGTCCCCAGCTTCAGTCAATCTCAGCTGTCTAGGTGTATGACGTGGTTTAGGGATCTTGGCGAGCACGGATCATCTATCCCGAACAACACCTACATGGTTTTCGAATTGTTCTGCACGGTAAGAAGTCTCTCTACCATCGAAGGAGGAATACTGCCACCAGCCCCTTGCTCACAACTGAATATACAGACAGAGGCCAGCGACCCGCGGGCTATGTCTTGGCCTGGCCCCCGTGGATGCCAACACATGCTTGTCATCGGTGTTGGTTGCTCTGTTGATGCCCCAGCTCACGAGATCGAAGCCGCTTGGAAGCTGGCCGAGGAGGCTCCGACATATTTAATGGGAGATGATCCTCGAATTACCCCTACCCCAAATGCGATCGAGAACTGGTCTGAAATTGAAAAGGTTCGTCATGTTCTCTTGACCGCCGGCTGAAGGAATGTACTGACTGTTCTAGGTCTATGGAACAAATTTTGACAAGCTCTTGGAGGTGTCCAAGCGCTACAATCCCACAGGCCGGTTCAAAGGTCACCTAGGAGAATTCCTCTTGAGGCACTGATGACTGCACTCGCCTGTGAAGCGAGGATAGAAAATGTTTCCTGCTAATTCGATGGTATATAAATCTTCGTTCATATCGTTTCTATGTAACTATCATTTATCTTCCTCTAGCTTGATTCATAGAATCCTTCAAGTGCTGAATACACAAGCTGCGCCTGCACACGGCTGATTGGATGTACAGCGGGACCGGTACCGGGCCGGAGGAGTCCGTTGAGTGGGGCCTTGTGATCGGGGTTTCGGGCCTGATTCTGCGACAGGGTCCGGACTGAAACGATCATCGCCAAGGCACCACCAAATTCATATGCTGTGCACAAGTATCACGGATCATCACAAACCAATGCTAAAGGAGCGGCCCATGCCATTTGACCAAGTTCTGGCGGGGCAGATGAGCTTTCGACAACTCACAAAAGTCATGATCACGAGTCGTTAAGCTGCGCTCCCGTATTTCGACTTCATTTGAGCGACTCTTCCATCCTGGCCGGCCATGACGTCTTTTGCGACTGTTGCGCTTCATCTTTGGGTGCATTAAGCACTACTATCAGCACCTCTTTCCGCCGCCATTTGCACGGCGATGCATAGTGGAGAGAAAACCCAGAAACCCGAGAGCCTTTCATGTGCTCTCATCAGGCATCTCCATGGACTCGAGTACATTCATCAAAACCTTCCTGCACTGCTTCCTGTAATGGTACGCCATCAACTGATTCCTCGTCGCCTCAGACTCATCGAGCTCGAACTCGGACTGGTCCAGCCGCTCCAGCTCCTGGAAGATCTTGTTCTGAATAATGGCAACAGTCTGCTCTAACAGCGGCCGAGAGTCCGCGGGGACCCGCCCAGTCAGGACCATCCGAAGACGTTCCAGGTCCGCATCGGTGCCCTCAGGAACAGGGAGCAGTTCATCCCGATGCTCCTCCGTCGTCTGCGCCAGGATGAGCTCCCACACCATCGTATCCTGCACATGCCTGAACGGCGGCAGAACCTGCTCCCCATCGACATCCCGCAGCATCCGCGAAGACCGCACCGCCACGGAGCTAGGATCGCTCACCGGGCGCAGCGAAATGAGGTAGTCCCTCGGCTTCGCGGCCCCTGCGCCCGTCTCCGCCGCCGGCGCGGCGCCCCGCTTCTGAACGTGAACGTAGTCGTTGTGCAGGCCCTCGGACTCGGGGATGCGAAAGCCGTAGGCGAGCATCAGCTCGGCGTTGGTCTTGGTGGTGCCGTAGTTGTTGTACACCTGGTCGCCGGGGGCGTAGGCGTCGAGGGTCCTGAGCTCGCAGGTGTCGGCGGCCCCCTCGGCGTGGTCCCAGGAGATGCGCGCCAGCGGGGAGTGGTTGCCGACGTCGAACAGGGGCAGCAGCAGCGAGAAGTCGTCGACGGCGCACCCCTCGGGCAGGGAGAGGGTGTGCTGGCGGCTAGGCGGGATGACGAGGGACGGGCGGAAGCTCCGACTGGTGAAGATGCAGTAGGCCCAGTTGTAGAGGAGGCGGGTGTAGTCCCGGCGGGAGGGGTGGTCGGCGAGGGCGGCGACGGCGTGCTTGTACTCGGCCTTGAGGCGGGCTTTGATCTCGGCGATGGCGACGTGCACGTTGGTGTCCTCGAGCAGCTCGATGTCGTCGGCTGGCCAGAGCGGCGGCAGGGCCCAGGACGCGAGGTGCTCGGGTTGGGGGAGGGTTCTGATGTACGGGTGCCAGAAGGAGGCCTTGCCGAGGAGGTACTGGTGGATGAGGAAGAAGCGGCCAATGACGTGCGGCGGGACGGACTGCAGGAATGAAGGGGGGAAGGGCGAGGGAGAGTCGTGGTGGAAGCCGGGGCTGGGCGTGGCAGTGGCGTTGAGGAAGGACAGCGTCAGGTCCAGGGGGCAGGTGACGACGGCCTCGCCGGACTTGACGCCGGCGGCGGCGGCGGCGGGGGAGATGCGGAACGAGTTCCCGGTGCTTGGGTCGTTGAAGATTTCGACGGCCGGGTGGAGGGCGGCCCCATGCGACTTGGCCCAGGTCACCAGCTCGTCCATGGCAGCGGGATCGCGCTCTAGCGGCGCGGTGTAGTGTAGTGTGGTGTGGTGTGGTGTGGTGTGATGTGATGTGGTGTGCGAGTGATGACGGGCCTGAGCCTCGACGCCCTGCCAAGGAATGGAGATGACACGGTTCGCAGGAATGGGCAGCCCTTCCCAATGCTTAGCTTCTCCTTCGGCGGCTGCTGGGTGAATCGGCGTGAACTGGTGCGGGCGGCCGACGTTGAAATTTTTCAGAGCCGTTCCTCACCTTCGGTGGTGCGGGGTAGAAATCAAGGTGAAGGTGGGGCATGTGCCGTGTTTGTGGTTGCACACCGAGACAGTGGAGATTGGCGCTGGTTGGTGGGGCCGGAGACGGTCCAGATCGTCGGATATTTTGGGCAGATCAAGGCCCCACCGCCGCAGGTCCACCCCTGCCCTGTCCGCCGTTACCCGTCCCAAGCCAGGCATTCAGCAGCCAACGTTTGCGCACTTGTCTCGACTCACGCGACTAGTCTCTGTGTCTATGTGTGCAGATATTTCGTTGGGTTCCGTTGCATGTGGCTGGCTTCTAGCGCAAGACGAGGATCCAGGCCTGGCTGGCATGCTGGCTCATAACACTTAGGCCCGCCACCCTGCGAACGCCGAAGCCGCTGCATGTCATCATCCCCAGCCCCTTGGCTGTTCGGCGAAACATGGTATCCAAGTCAAGCTTCTCATCAGGAATGTTACCGGGTCCCTGGTTTTGGGATGTGTTCTGACATACGCTTCAAGGGGTGCCATTAGATGTCTTGGCACCAAATCCTGAACATCTGGACACGGTACTCACAAATAGCAAGGACGAAGATGAGCCAAACAAGTGACACATCCGACAGAAATGAAAGAAGACAGGATATAGGGGAACCGGACGGAGTTAAGATGCCAAGGAGTCTGTGCTCATGGAAAGAAACAGAGGGCAACTGAATCGATCGAGCCAACCCCAGTTTCACGTCAACCCTCCAGCTGCCATTTCGGCCCCCTTACCATCAAGAAACAGTTTAGGGCGCTTTTAAATCGAAACATGATGTGTCCTCAAATGAGCACTGCGCGTGGTTAGAGTCATGGCAGTGGCAGGGACAGACGACTCGTGGGTCTGGATGTGTGGACGTGGGTGCCATTCGCAACCAGGTTTGACTCGCTATTCAGCTGACTCATTGCCATAATTATTCAAGCAATCTTTTGCATACTCCGTCACATGAATACATTATAGATGTGTTTCCAGCTCACTGAAAGGGATCTCATCTATATTATCAAAGTGCCATTTTGAATCCCTACTCGACACGCAACGCGGAGCTGTCATTTCCTTTGCTACCTAATGGGACAAACTTTTCACCTGTAAGGTCAGAACTAACGCAAGACGTTGCTACCGCAGAATTTCAAAAATAACTGACTTATGACGTTTAATCGGCACAATTCGATCGCCTTGGGGGTCAAGGTTATTCCCAAGTGCCTTACTTGCACGCTTTGGCAAAGCAAACGCTTCTTCATTCTCAAGTTGTCCCAAATTCAACCACACGGGCACAGCATCCGTTCTGCGCATTGTTGGAGAGTACCAGGGACTTGAGCTGTTTCTCAATCGAAATCTAGACCATCTACCGATCATGGAGATCTCGGCAATTCATTTTAGCCCTTCCTGCCGCGATGAGCCTCATTGACATTCAAGACACAGGATGAAAGAACATTGACGTCAGGTAGGTAGAATACATCAGGATTGACAGTCTTCTACTTATGCGACGAAACTTCACTAGTCAGTGACACTGAAGTTACCGGTCCCTTGGGAATGCCAAGAGCTGTTCTCAAACGGTGCGCTTGCATCAGTTGGGAAAGCTCGGAAAGCTAGGTACCCGTGCAGTTATTAACCTAACTCATTACACTTGGCCCTTGTAGAGCTGTTCGATGGACACTAATAATACCATAAGGCTAGGCTAAACCATAGCACACAGGACTCCGTCGCTAATAGGTTCGGTACTACTAAACATTGTTTTACATGGCGGTGATACTGCTTTGATGGTCGTTAATAGTGGCTACGCGGACTAAGACTAGATTCTGCCTACGCCTGCAGAGCCAGTTCGTGATTGAATGAGAGGTAAATGCCTCAAAAGCCGTGGGTAAAATAAACCTCCGTGTCAAGGTATCATGAGCCATGGATCGGCCGCCGTAATATCAAAACGACAGCGAGCCAATCCATCAGCTCCTCCGGAAAGCCAGGCCTAGCATGCCACGAGAGGGCAGGGGTTTGGGGCATCAGAGACTTGAAGCTTGATGGAATGTTCCATGGGAACTTCTAGAAGGGTTTGCCGGATGCCGTGGAACTTTCAGGCTCGTGGCACATCTATGCGCCACACCTAATCTATTGGACTCATGGTCCGACGGCCTTCCATGTAAGCCATAACCGGTATTTCTTTCCGGTGAAGCTTGAAATGTGGGACACCACGTGTGTCTTTTGAGCTGAAAAGACACCATGAAATCCGAGAGCTGGTGTCCTCTTACGACCCCGCAACCATGTGGTTCTCCGAAGCTTGTAAACTTGGAGTTCGGACCCGGTCCCCTTGTGGCGAGTCATTAATTGTGTCCCATCCATCGACGATTGGATGGTCTTCCAAACCGTGTGGCTGCACGGAGCCCAATCCCAAGGGTCCACGGAATGCCATGTGGACCAGCTCCGAGAAGACGGTAGAGACGGACGTCAACTGGAAAGAGTTCCTGCAGTCCCACGAGTCGCGAAATGGTTCGACCCATTGACCTGGGTGATTGACCCAACCGGTATCCTAACCTTCGATAGTTGAAATCGTTGGAGACAGTATGCAGGCTTTCAGTCAGGCCGAAGTAGCCTACGGCGCGCGCCCGAAAGTAATCTTGTGCCTGCTCCTGAAACCTATTGATTTTGCCATTTTCGGAGACGGCATTTTGCCAGCCTGCTGGCTGATCCGGCCACCCCTTCATGCCTTTACGTTTATCTTTGTCAGCGGCAATTTCACCGTCGAGGGCGGGCGTCACCCCACCTTCGAGGTTAGATGTGCCGGGCCCTACCCCGTGAACTAACGTTTCGCAAGCAGAGAAATAAACTTTGGCTGTCGTGCGACAGGGTCGTTCGATGCCTCTTACAAATGCTTTCTGGCCGGGGTCTCGTTGGGCTCCAAGGCAGCCAGACTTTTAAATACTGGTCTCCGCGGCTGCCTCCGGCACGTTGATACCGGCGACGACGTTCTCTTGTTCACACATCCAGATCGCCAACTGAACGACACCGACACTCTCCAACTACCTACTCTCGTTGACTAGCATGCATTGTCCCGTCCCGCTCCGACTCAGACGAAGGCCGGCTACCGGTGCGAAATGGCCAGCCAGGAGGGGGCGGCCCCACCGCCGGAAGGCGTGACGCCAAACCTTCAGAACCCGGCAGATGTCCTGCACACCATCAACTTGGTGTCGCAGATTCTATCAATCATCTCTGTCAGCGTTTTCATGGTGATACGATGTTACGTGAAGTCTGTCATCTCACCACCATTTCATGTTGATGATTGTAAGCTGCCCTTTTCCTCATTCTGACGCGGACATCCGGCGCTGATACGTTCCAGGGATCGCCGTGGTGGCCTGGGTATGAGAATCGCCCTTTGACGCAATATTGTTGCTCGTACTTACATCGCTACTGAGCAGATCCTGTCTCTGGCCTACAGCGCCACAGCTCTTGTGAGTAAGTGTTCACTAGACCCGAAGTCGCTTCTCACGTTAACATGAGCATAAGTGCATCACTTTGGAGGAGGTTACCACGTCTATGAGATTACCAAACAAGATCTCGTTGGCTTCAAAAAGGTGAGTGTGCATCATCCTCGCCCAAAGGAACGTACAGCTGAGTTCCTCTCTGGGGTTATACGCCGACACCCTCGTGTACGGTCCCAACTCATACTTCACGAAGCTCGCCCTGCTCCTCATAATCATCAAAGTCTTTAGAACGTTCAGAAAGACTGTGCTGGGCACTTACGCCGTCATCATCTTTATGACCGGGTACTACCTACCTGTTTTAGTCATCAAGACTGTGATCTGTCGACCCGTCGCTGGTTTCTGGGACCCGACCATAAAAGCAGACTGCTTCAACCAGCGCGCTGTCTTTGTTGCCGATACCGCGGTCAGTGCCGTGACCGACCTGGCGGTGTTGTGTCTCCCCATACCGGCTGCAGTGACGTTGAGGATGTCGTGGTCGAAGCGGCTCAAAGTCATCGCTATGCTCAGCGCCGGAGGCATCGCCACAGCGGCAAGTATCGTTCGCATGATTCTCGTGGTCCAGCTTCAAAAGTCAGAAGACGAGCCGGTGGACTTTATCCGCTTCAATCTTCTTGGGTTTGTCATCATTTACCTCTTTGGGAGACTTTATGAGTCGCGACGAAGCATAGCTGACCGTACTGCCAGCACAGCCGAAGTGAGCATCGGCATGATCTGCGCCTGTCTCCCCGCCGTCAATATCCTCATCATGCGCCGCAGCGAACTCTCCACCAACTCCAGCCGTGCCACGAGGAGCTTTTTCGGTCCCATCGAGCTGAAGTTCCTCAGAGGGAGCAAACTGCAGACGCAGAACCTGACTGCGATGATGGCGACCGAGACCGGCATGGAGTCGTCGTCCGTGAACCCGTCGGATCAGATTTTGCAAGGTCGGAGAGAGGAGCCGACGGATTTCATATTTCCCATCGAGAGGATTAGCAGACTTGGGCCGATTCAAACTGCGTCAATGGCAACGGGTTCAGATGATTGGTACACTAAAGTAACTTCACCAACTTTCTCGGGCCCCGCTTCACCAGAATGGGCCCGGAAGGCCATTGATGAGGGAGCGGAAGCGGGCGATATAGAGTCCGGGGATAGGCGAGGGAGCTAGAATAGGTTAATGTATTATGCCAGTGACGAGTCACGCTTGATGAATAGTAGACTTTTAAACGCTACCCATGAACTGAGACCACTTGTGACGGGGAACAACTTGGAGTTGTAGACAAGATTACTGGCAACTTATGCCATGTTTTCCCTTCATTGCTACCTTGATCCTCACGACAGAACCTAAGCTCACTCAAGTAGCTCGCTGTAAACAGCTCTTTCCAACTCGTCATAAAGCTTGATAGCAATGGGATCGCCATAAGGCATAGCCTGTGTGACCATCACGGCTGCGATGCCCGACTCCCTATCCATCCACCAGCGGCTGTTACACATACCGCTCCACATCATGCTGCCCATCTTGCGCTTTCCTGGTGCGTCTCGCATGTTGATGCACCCGCTGAGTCCATGGTTTAGGTCTATATCAGGCGTGAATTCCGGGGCGATGGCGCCCCACGAATGCGAAATCTGATTCTGCATCATGGCCTGCTGCTCATTGAGCTGCGGCCGGAACATCTCGTCCACCGTCTCCTTCTTGACGATCTTTTCGCCTAGCAGCGCTTGCAAAAATTTGCTGTAGTCTTGTGCGGTGGTCCACAAGCCCGCGCCGCCGCTTTCAAAAACGCGTTTCTCGGCCACAGGCTGCGGGCCGGGCCCAAGACTCGACCCATCCTCGCCCCGGTAAGCCCATGCGGCAGTTCGGCCAGCAACATGAGGCAGCTTCTCCGGCCAGAAACCGGTGTCTTTCATGCCGAGAGGTTCGAAGACGTTCTCAGTCATGTAGTCGCCGAGAGTCTTGCCGGTAGTCTTTTCGAGGACCACGCCCGCCCAGTCAACAGCTGTGCCATAGAACCAGCCTTCGCCAGGTTTGAACTTGAGAGGTGTGATGAAACCCTCGAGCTTGCCGTCGAGATTCGTGACCGTACGGCCGACGGCTTCGTGCCATTTCATGAGTTCCGGGTCCGCGAGGTCATATCCGAGACCAATGGTGTGCGTAAGCAACATTCTATTCCCGGGTTAGATGCCTCGCTTTTAGGACAGAAACGACTAGGTGTTATACCTGAGAGTGACGGGCGTGTCGTGGTCTTCGAGTATAGGCTTCTCGTCCTTGTCAAAGCCTCTCAAGATCTGCATCTCTCCTAGCTGATGCACAATACTGCGCACGTCATCGTCGAGCCCGATGAGTCCCCGTTCGACAAGCTGCATGACGCCTGTGGCGGTGATGATCTTGGTCAATGAAGCCACGTAGGTGAAAGAGTCGGCATCCCACGCTTGAGAGTCAGGGGCATGGTCGATGCGGCCTGTCGAGCCGCTGTACAGGATGCCTGGCACACGAATTAGAGAGTCTGTCCACGCTCCGCATCACCGCAAATCTTCAGGCTATTTACCATCCTTGTTGACAACGACGAATGAGGCGCCGAGAAGCTTATTATTAGTGTCCTGGCCTGCGGCGGCTGTGTACTTCAGGAGAGCAGCATCGAGGGAGCTCATCGTGTTGAGTGTTGTCCGTGGTTTGAAGCAAGAGAAAACCCCGTTTGAGTCTGGCATGAAATCAAGAACTGTCTGCAAAGGAAACCCAAGTCAGGTGTTTATAAGTCGTTGAGTTTGAAAGCGAGTCTGGGCGACGGAGGACACTGTGGCAGGCCACGTTGCTCGGGAACACCAACCGACGAACGTGGCGTTGTTGGCAATAGTCGGGGTGAAGTTGATATCGATCGCCAGAGTCCCGTCTCACGTGTCTCACCAAGTGGAAAAGAAGATAACCCCGCCCGGTTGCACAGAAATTGCAGTCGCTGACTCAAAGTGACTCAACCTGAAGGCGCGCCGGAGTGACGTACCGGTGGCAGCAGGCGGCACTTTTAGTGCAATGTGGCTGAATGTAAGCCCGATGATCGTCACAAAGCCGCAAGGAGCCCAGGGCCCTGTCATCCAGCTTCGCCCCTCAAATAGGAAGGTGGGAGGTACTAGTTTGTGTTTCATCTGAGAAGCCTGGGTAGATAATAGGTGCTAGGTAGGGACAGATAAGCGTGATCGCTCTCACCTCAGCTAATTGGATGCACGCTTGAAGGTCCATCTCGCAGAACCGCCATAAATCCGATGCACCTCGGGCTTCTAACTATTCACCATGATTTCGAAGACAATCTGAAATTAGAGTAGACCTTTATTGACTGCCCACAATCTTGGGATTGGGGCGGCCTCCACACACCCATATTCCGTATGTTTTCATGTCTCGGCTGTCTGGGCTATCTACCACAATGCCTTGAAAGCTTCTCTGGTAAGACATTTGCGGCGTGACCACTCCGCAGCCTTCACTGTCTTGAAATGTGCTCTGCATCGACCGCAGCGGCAACGCATCACTTGAGGGATTTGCCCGCCTTCGTTGCCTTGAGAAGACTCCGAGGCGATTTCTCATGTACTCAAGGAAAGGCTTGGTTGTCCCAAATACAAGGAACACAAGAAGAGATGCAGTGACTCCGGGCATGAAGAGAAGTAGATCTTGCCTCGCCCTCTCCGCGGAGAAATTTGGAGTCGCTCTTTGATTGTCAACGGCAATGCTTTCCCTTGCGCTCAATGAAAACAGCATGATTGTGACCTCGAAAACGCTGTTGTGCGCAAATCAGCTATGCTCGGCCAAGATTGTTCGCGCCTCAGTCTCACCTGAGGATCAGAAACGAGATCATGAAACGCGTCATGAGCCACCGGTCGTAGATGCCTGTCTTCCGCGGGCTGCGGCCGTCCGATTCCTTCGTTGATGATGGCTGACCATATCCGACATTCAGTTTCTGAAGCCGCCGCCGGGACAAGATGTACCGGACCAAGATGGACAGTGTTGCGACGCTGCCGAATCCAATACTCCACAGTACTGTGGACGTCAACATCCATTTGTTCTCAAAACCTTGGAACACATACATGGTTGCCCGGCAAGTAACAGGAATTCTCCAAAGTTGTGTCTGATGGCTGGCGACTGAAGTGACGTTATTGTAATAAGAGGAAACAAGACAGAAAACAGTTTGCCGCTTCGGTTGATGATTTTGAGCGGTCGCTTCAGCCTCGGTTTGTCGTTCAGGCCATAGACGGACTGGGCTAATGCAAACGTCCTATGTAAAATTAGGACGATGTTGCTTTCCGAAAGTTGAACTTGCATACCAGAACATAACAAACATGGCAAGGACATTGTAGCAATAATACTCTGAGCTTGGTCAGCATAATAGCACAGAAACCCCCGTCTAAGAGCCCATACGGATGTAATAAAGGACCAGATCGACTCCAATAGCAGCGTTGGATATGACCGCCTCCGGGTTATCGACGTTGGCCGTCGCATACTCAAAACGGTCCGCCATGATATCCTGCCAGTACAACACGAGGCGAGTTTGCTGTATGATTGAGCACAACGTGCTTATTGTCGTGAAATATGCTAAACAGTTCACATCTGCAAACACATTAGTTGTTGTTCCGAAGTCATTATAGACATCAAAAGACGTACAACTGATTCGCTCGCCATGTTGCCAGGCTAGCCATATTACCAGGGCGCTCCCGAATAGACATATGAAAGAGTATATCAGGACTCCAACGACCGTTCCCACGGCGTCTTCGGGGATCTGAGCCATAACGAAACAGTTAAAACATTGCCATGATTCACTGAACTGGGAAAAGAAACTGAGGACAAGGCACAGGCCACTTCTCGGGAGCTGGGAGCCTGGGATGTTTCGGGTGCACATATTTATCTTGTCATTGGGCTTGCTACACCATTGTCTTCAAGGCACCTAAAGAAGAAGGCGCTAAACGCAATATCACCCACCATCTTCTTGCAGTAATTCGGCAACGGCTTCCTCCACACCATCATTGTCTGCATCCCGTGCCTGCCGTCGGCAGTGTCCATCAACTGAGCCAATAGCGACCTCTCTTTCACACACGGAGGGGCTTTCAATCCATACCACTTTGCGACCGGAATATCTATCGGACGATAAGTCAGCCTCAGATCGGCCCAAGACACCAGATGAGGACAGATGCATCGTGAGAATCTGCAGGGGTTGCGATATGAAACTCCCGCTTCTGGCATCTTAAGCGTTTAGGTATAATGCAGCTATTATGATCGTAGTCTGAATTACTACGAGTGCTGATCGCAGGAGTCGTGTGAGAAACGAAACAAGCTGTGTCGAAAGCCCGTGTGCTGACAGCTGAAGGATGGGGAAACGGACCAAGGACACGCGTACTGCTATGTAAAATAAGTGGCGGATGATCCGAAGCTGCCCGTGAGATTTCGAACCCCCATGGAAACAGGATCCAGGAATAAATCACAGCGTTCCTAGAGACGGCATGGTCACAAACACGATGCACCACATATTGCCACGGTTTAAACGGTCGCGACGAGCTCAGAATTAGCCAGCGCACACGGGCGGGCGACTTCTACTCCAGTCTATTCACATCCAAGTTGAATCAGACCCATTATTTGAATGGCCATGCACATGATCCAGAGGTCTTCATCCTCCAAATGACAGTGATTGAGGATTAGAATCTCGTTTTTCGCCATCGGCCGGCTCAGGGGCACGTTGTTACCCCGCAGCACGCATCTCTTTCCTTGACTGGAATTCTCCGAGGATGTCATGTCTCCTTCCTCCTCTGGAAGTTTTCTGTGGATTGATTCTTATTCTGGGCTTCTGATAGGTCCACGAGGGCGTTCGTCGTAGATCAGCAAAGGATTCCATACCGTTTCCGTGGTTGCATACGTCCATGACGAAAATGGACGATACTGCCGGCATCGCGGTACTGAAATGGTTGCTATGTTCATCCGGAAGCCGCATGCCAAGATCTTCTAGATCCTAATCAATCAGCGGCAGGAAGAACCCCCTACAGGAAGATGTGCCACATTGAATACATGAGGGAGCTGTAAATCTCCGCTAATTGACGAGTAAACAAACTGCAACCCCCAGCCCCCCGATTTCCCTTTTGCATGCCATTGTCTTTCACAGGCCGTCTCAACCCGGCTTTAGTGTAGTATCATGAGCTGCCCCTGGTGACTGGATAGTACCACCCAGAACCCTTGTTTAACCCGGAGCGGCCCGGACGGTGAGGCCCGTCGATATGAAGTTTTCTCAGCGGAGCAACCCTTCATGTTGAATCCACGATGATATGGAGCAATACTACGTAAAGGCTTGAATTCTACATGTAGTTGTTGCCCACGTTAGCATCCATACGTGGTTTGCGCTGTGGGACAATTGAGTGACTCATGGGGCAGTGGCATGGGACCAGTAGAGATGCACCTACTATGACTCTAAGCAGATGACGATCTGACACCAAACTGCGTAGTACTGACAGTTGTCATTATCTACTGAGTTGATTTGCAGAAATTCACAGACAGACGGTGCAGGGTTTGACACGGGAGCAGCTGCCCTCCCATTGATCGCTGAAGAACGGATAGAGGCTTGCCAATTATTCAGGCCACAATCTTGACACATCTCGCCCTCACTGGACGTTCGCTTCTTGCTGTCATTTCGTCTTTTGTACTCCTCTCTAGTTTCATTCCTAAGGTTTACTCCAGATGGCCACCGCCATCACTCGTCTTTCGGAAGCGCAAGAACAACATCTTCAAACACTGTTTCTTTTCCAAGCAGACAACCACTGCTGTTTCATGACTTTATCATGACCGGGCTGAAGTGTCAATCTGTTGCTACCACGTAAGTATATCACATTCAGTATTTGCTCCGTCGAGCAGGAGATAAAGCCGTATACAGCAGGGTGTGGCTTTTTCGTGTCGGATAAAAACTAGCCATTCCCAAGCTTACGTGAACCCCAGAGGAGAATAATTGTCAAACACTTCATTCTATTATTGACCATGAAATCAGACCCTTAACATTTTAGACACAAACCACCTTCGTCAATTTTGAATCAGTTTCCTAAAGCCCTGTGGAGTTCGTCTTTGTCAATTCCATCCGCATTTACGTCTGCTCCATTATCGACGAGCAGAGTGGCCAACTCAATCTCACCCTTCTCTACAGCCCATGATAGTGGTGTTCGCCCGGAACTATCCCTCGCGTTCACGTCTGCTCCACTCTCGATCAGGAACCTTGCTATCTCGTTGCCACCGCCTTGCAATGCCGCGAACAATGGTGACGTTCCATCAGGGCCGGATTTGTCGACAGCTGCTCCTTTCTTGACCAGAAGTTGAGCCGTTTGCTCCAGGTTCAGGTGACAGGCTGTTGCCAGCACTGTACGGTCGTTGTCGCAAAAGTTGACGTCCGCGCCGTTCTCAATGAGAACCATCGCTATTGACTCGAACTTTTCCTTGCAGGCCCATGCAAGTGGAGTTCGTCCAAACTCATCGACTGTGTCAATCTCTGCACCCGCCTTGATGAGAAGCCTCGTTATTCCCTCATAACCGTATTCGGAGGCCCATGAGAGCGGTGTCTTTTTCCAAGTCCGGTCGAATTCGTGGACGTTTGCCCTCCCCCCTTCAACCAGAAGCCTTGCTATTGCCTCATGACCTCTACTTGAAGCCCAAATGAGTGATGAGTGGCCTGAAGCATTCGCAGCATCAACTTTTGCACCTGCATTGATGAGAAGCCTTGTTACTTCCACATGGTTTTGCTCGGAGGCCCATGCGAGTGCAGTCTCCTCGTGGACATCGTCGATAATGTGAATGTCTGCCCCTTTCTCGATGAGAATTCCGACCACTGCCCCGTGACCATTTTTAGAGGCCAAAATTAGTGGCAGAAGTCCTTTCTCGTCGGCGGTATTGACATCCGCATCCTGGCTGACTAGAAGCCCGACCACTGCGTCGTGTCCATTTTCTGAAGCCCTTGAAAGTGCTGTGCGGCCTTCCATGTCGTTTTCTGAAACTCTGGCTCCGTTTCGCAGCAGCAATTTGCACAAGCCCACCCGGTCTTCTTGAGCAGCCCAGGTAAGCGGTGATCGGCTTTTGAATCTTGCCATGTCTTTTCTGGAGTTGAGACCCTCTGTAACATCGATCCCGTCGCATATAGTTGATGATGAACCCAGTAGAGCAGCAACAGAGTCTCTGTTACCGTGCGCCAGGGCAGTGAATAGAGGGTAATCGTATCTTTCTCCACGAATGTCAGTTTGTGGATGACTTTGGATTCTTGCGCGGATGAGGTTGGGGTAATTTCTTTCGGCAAGAATGTAGAGAAGATCGACGTTTGCTGTGTAGCGTCTTGTTTGATGCCTTTCAAAGTAGTTGCTGAGACTAATGAAATTTGAAATGGAAAAGTTTCTCAAGAATTCGTCCTGAGAAACTCCACCTGCAGCAACATCAGCATGGTAAAGAACATGCTGATTGGCGTAGTGTAAAAACGGATATTTTCTGGAGATGCTTGCTCGCACCTTCCAATCCCGTTCCGAAAGCAGCTTTTGAGTTGACTCGTGAACTAACGGATGCTTCAAATATGCATCGCAGTACTTCTTGAGTCTCTCATGACTTGGTATTCTCCAGTCAAATCCCAGATCAGGCCATAACTCCTGAAGGCCTCCGGCCTCCAAAAGGAAATCCCGAACAGACTCATGGATAAACTGAACTCTAGGCTGTTTTGTCCTGGTAACTTCAGCCAGACCCTTCGACGAGCCAATGATGTGTATTTCAGTATTCTCAATAGCGCCTGATGTTGACATATCAAGAACATCGGGGTCTGCTAGATCGTTCAGTGACAATCCGGCCCAGAGAGCGTGGCCAAATTCTTCCGGCCGAAGTGGACGCTTAGCGCAAAGGATCCAGAGGACGCAAAGCAAAAGCTGCTCCTTGTTTACATCGTCGCGCCGCAGGATGTTTTTGAACAGATTGTGTAGGTTGCTTGGTATCTTTTCGAGTGTCTTTCTGAGAGCCATCCCGCCGTGTGTATGTTCTTTGTTAAGTATTTCGACAACTAGGACGACCCACAGGAACACACTGGAGGCTTTCTCCAGAAGCTTTTGCTTAAGCTCCTGGCTGAGGGTTGGGTCTCTAATCCGTAGACGACTTGCCGCATACTTTTCCAAATCTTCCGCATGGCCTGGTCGGTTCTCCAGGGTGAACTCTATTCCTCTGTTGACAGTGATGTAGGGAAAGTGGCGACTAGAGAAACATATGCGGAAGGCGATGCCTCTGGTGGCGGATCGTTCTGCGAGGTCCTCGAAATTCTGGACCATATACATAACTTGCTGTTCGTCACACTCGTCAAGAGCGTCGATGAAGCAAGTGAAGTGACGTTGACCAAGAGCAAGAACCGCGTTTTGAAATAGACACCTAAGGACCTCCAGGGAAGGACACTTGTCACGGCTCTTAGTAGCAAGATCTTGGTCGTCCAAGACTAGCTGAAGCTCGGGATAACCCTGAAGAAGTCTGAGTAGTAGGGATCGATACATCCCCTCAACACTCTTCTCTAACTCCTCTCCGCGGGCGTTGAAGAAGAACGCAGCTGTAGCCCCTAGCTTGCGGCGATCTTGGCTCAGGTTCAAGTACGCAACTTTCATGATTGTGGACTTGCCTGCGCCTGGCTTGCCACGGATCCATAAGAATCCATGATGCTTCGCCATCATCTCGGGTCGAAGCCAGGCTTGATAACTGGGGTCCTCAAAAAGCCATTGGCATGTTTGGGGATGCGCAACCTTGATGGCTGACTGTCGCGCATCCAACTGCTCAAACTTAAGCGACTCGAGCAACCGTTGCCGATAGCTGGTCGATTCTTCTTGGCCTGGAGTTGCATGTGAGCTACTATGACTCTATAAAGGCTGAATCAGACTTACAGGTGTCATCCCAGTGTCCAGACCTTGGTCGGGTCTCGCTCACGGAGAGTACTGCGAGGAATTCCCGCGCATACGCAGCCGCTGTGGCCGCCGCGTACCTCTGCCACGACTTATTCTTGTGTGAGTCTGCGTAATCGCAGATTCCTCGGATCGGCAAGCAAGGGATGACGTCCATTATTCCGGCAGCCTCCATCTCGAAACAAATGACGTCCAGCTCTCGTGCGATATATCCCGCTGGGAGGCGCTCCTCATAACTTGGTTCCCTGAGGCAATTCCACCATAGTGTACCAACGGTTGCTTCCGAATACTTCGCGGGACGAGCTTTGATCGGTCACATTCCTCGCAAGCGGAAGATGAAGGTGTATGCTCACAAGTTGGAGGGAAGAGGTCGTCTGGCGAGTCTGGTCGCCCGTATCCTATGATTTCCCCGAACTTCTCCTCGAGGATGGATGGGATCAAGCTTCCGTCCCGTTCTTGCTTTGCCCGCAAAGCTGACACGGCCGTACCGAGAGAGTGATGAACGAGTCTCGGGGTTGCTGTTCGTTGAAGCTGTCCCTCTCCAATCAACTTCCCCAAGTCACACTGCATCACTCTCATTCCCACAACGACGTCCCCTAAACGGATGTCGCACATGCTGGGCACTCCGCCTCCGATTCCAACCATCAGGCCGGTACGGAGTGATGGGAAAGTCCTTTTCATATTTGAGACAACACTCGCAGCGTTGTTTGTCCCATATTGTTCCGCTGGCAAGCACGCAATGACGACGTTATGCTGTCCAATAGTCCCTAGCTTGTAGGTGTTGATGTCGCCCAAGTCTGTTGGCAGTGCCTCATGAACCTCATCCAGCATTGCTTCCGCCGCCGCCATTTCTATGCACAGTGCACAGATCCAGGCGATGGTGTACAGATAGCGGCGATTGAAGGATGTTTTTCGCGGCCCGATAAACGCGTCTTCTGCCTCATCATGGAATGTCTTTTGCCGCTTTGAGGGACCATGAGAGCCATCCCCAATGCCCGCTTGCGTAGATATCGTTCCTTCCATCGCTGAAGCATCCAAGGCAAAGAACGTTGCGAAAGAAGAGCTGCTATGGCACTGGTCGAAAAGGCTACCTAGGTAGTAAGATAGAAAGTTGCAAGAGAGTGAATCCAGTTTTCATTCTTTTTCGGCAGCTGAGAGGGCAGATGAGATTGGGACATGATTACGTCGGGGTTGCACTGCCACCACCAAAAGACAACGACATGGGGGGTTGTGCGCCACAACCCGGTTGTGTGTCACACGGCTGGAGAGGGGTTAGATGAGGGAGTACGGGTGCCTAAATTGCCCACAAGTACGCCTTGGGCTTTGTATCAAGGCAAGACAACGATTAGGAATCAGCCGCAGCACTCACCGCTACTTGCCGCGCAAAGCAAGGTAGTGCCTCGGTTCAAAGTTTATGTATGTCTGGCCCAGTCTCTCTATCACCGTAAACCTTCCCACAACTGTGATGATTCACGTTAGAAATCATTCATTTTTGTGCATTGCTTGTGCGGGTAAGACTTAGACGTCGACGTTGTCTATCGTCATTGAGCCAAAGTGTTCGCTTCTCTCTAAATTGCATTGGCAACTGCATCAACCAAGGTGGCCGGGTTACCACATGTACCGGAATGTCAGCGCTCTGTCCCCCTTATCCGAGAGTTCTTCAGCTGTGTAGCGGCCGTCTTCTCCCGCCGCCATTCTTCTATCGCGCTTCTTGTTGATTCCAATGTAGGCAAATATAAGTATTAGAGCAGCGATGATACCAACAGATATAAAGCCAAGTTCCAATGCGTGACCAAGGATGTAGCGCGGCGCGTCCTTTTGACGGTAGAAGTTGGATGCCATAGCCTGCTTCGAATCAGCACAAGTTATCAGATGTAAGTCAAGAAACCTACACCACCCAAGTTCCCCACGCCAATCTGAATGGCCATTCCAGCACTTCGCTTATAACTCCCAGAGAGGTTATTGGCGAGCCAGCTGATGATGCCAGGAAAAGCGGGATAGATAGCGCAGGCTGCAACGAAGACTCCACCGTAAACAACTCGAGGATTTGAACTTGAGATGCACCTAAAACAGCGTAATTGTCAGCGACTTCGTGTGTGTGCTGAGTGGAAAGACATCTTACATGGAAAAGCCCACAATCATCATGCATAAGAACCCGACGATGAAGGGACTTCGCTTTCCCACTCGGTCAGAGAGATAGGCCACGGCGACGGCTAGAATAGCGGCAGTGATGTAAATCGGAACTGTCATGAGCTGAGCCGTGCTCGATGTGTAGTTGAGATTGCGGATGATAGTGGGCAAGAATAGACTGATGCCATACAGCGGGCACACGATCTAGCGTCTGAAGTCAGCTTTGCGTTTACGACATTTCCCAATAATCCAGTCCTGCAAGTTCGAACTTACGCCCCAGTAGACAAAAATGTTGATCCAAATTTGCCAGTCCTTGAATGCATCCCAAACATACTTCCACTTGAATTCCTCGGCTTCGGCGACTTGTACGCGGTTTTCAGATTTCCCCTGAACCTGTCCTTGGTACTTCAGTCGGAAGACGACGAATTCGCGCTCTTCTTCAGTCAGGAATTTCGCTGTTTCCGGGAAGTCATGCAGGGCAAAGAAGGCCCAGACAGCGACGACAACAGTAGCTATGCCCTCGAGGATGAAGATCCAACGCCAGCCCTCGAGCCCGCCTGTCCCATCCATCTTGGAGATTGCGAAAGCCAAGAGCCCGCTGAAAGCACCAGCAATTGAAGCTGCTGAGAAGAACATGGCTTGTCGGAGCTGGATTTCATGGCGACAGTACCACATTGTCAAATAATACTGAGAGCCCGCGTTAGATCTTCAAAAATGTGATTCGTGGACGAGAAAACATACTGCAACACCAGGGAAGAGCCCAGCTTCTGTCAACCCAAGAAAGATGCGGGCGATCAAGAGCCCGTGATAGTTCTTCACAATACCCATCAACGTCATAACAGTTCCCCAGGCTACCATGATTGTAGGAAGCCAAACGCTAGGGCGGAGTTTCTTCAGCAGCAAGTTGCTTGGTACCTCAAAGGCTGCGTATGTGAAGAAGAAAACAGTCAGACACCAGTTATACTCGTCAGACGTCATTCCCAGGTCTTCTTGCAGTCCCTCAATCTTTGCATTTCCAATATTGCCTCCTAGGTACTGAGTAAGTTAAGTGGTCTTCCGGCTAGCCAAGGACTTGACTAACGGTCAAGGAATGACAGAAGGTAGAGCAGTGCGAGCATCGGGATGAGTCGGATATCCATCTGTATGTGCCCAAATTAGCTTCTTGCATCGCATCACGGAACGTGATTAAGCCGTTGTTCTTCTATGCACAAACACACCTTTCTTAGTATCTTCTTCTCGTCTAGATGTGCAAACGATGCAAGTGTAGTGCCTTGGGCGGTAGCCATGGCGTCAATGCGCCCGATCTCATCTTTTTTCGTCGCATGTTCGTGATGGCCGTTCTCCAGCTCCGAAACGTCGAGTTTCTCTTGATGCGGGGTAAAGGATGCCATCGTGATGAAGCTGGGGAAAACCTCCGCTACCTAGTAGAGCACAACGGGTGCGCAAGTCGCAACGTCGCGAGGATATCTTAGAGATGATAGACCGTCTTGAGCCAAGAAAAGAGATGCAAAAAGAAGTGGTCGGTATTTGAGCAAGGAATCAAGGTCAAATACTCAAACCCCAGAATCGCGCTGCGTCGCGTTCTTGATATAAGCCTTCGGGTCGTTGTCCGCCGGTTCGGCTCAACCCACGGGCCCCAGACAGGGTTTGGCAAACATTTCCGTCGTCAGCGGCTGGAGAGAGCCCCGTCCACATTGGCTCGGCAGATTGAAACGGCCAATAAAGGTGCCGGGTTCTCGCCATTCCGGGGGAATCAGAGAGTGTTAACACCGAGGCAAGAACTTACCCCGCGTTGGCCGACCTTATTTCGACTAAGCTTGGGTTTGAACGGGCAGCGGAAAGATGGCCGCGCCACAACGCGAGACCCATGTGCTGGGTTCATTGAAGATAGAGGATTGGCTGGAAACAGTTCAGATGCGTGAAGGGATTGGCGGAGCGGAGGACGTTGGCATCGGATGTGGTCGTGATGTCACTTGGGGAATGCGGGGGAGGGGCCGGTGTTCGGACCGCGCTCCAAAGCTGAGTGTGCCAGGCACCCAGTTCCGCCTCTTGTCTGCTTGAACAAGTCCACGTTTTTCAAGCGGCTCGCAAATCTGGGCTCCGATCTGGCAAACGTCAAGCGTTCTGTAAGCGTTAGAGCCTGGACGGAGCAGCAGTGCTAATGATCGTTACCTCCCCATCCACCGCTGGAACTTGTTGCGTGCTGATAGCGGAGAGATAATGCTTACAAGAGACCTCAGCGGGACTTGTTCCAAAACAATGAGGCCAAGATAATGAGAATTTCCCAAAATACCTAAAAAGGTCACAACTAACTGGCCTCGTCTTATGCTAGCCCAGCCCCCACGGCAAAATCCCATTGCCAGACAAACCTCGAGTTTAGGGCCACGCTACCCAACTGACTGAAGGATGGAATCAAGATATGTTCAAGATAACCCAAATGTCCCAGAATGTCGGCTCCGTCTTGGCCTCTTGTAACATGCATCATCTTACGAAGCCAGCTTCAGGCGGTCAAATATCGGCTTAGAGCATCGATTCGGTGTCGAAACCCCCCCATTTCTTCCCTCACCCGAGTAAAAACATATATAATTGCAGCTCATCTCTCATTGAATCTTATCAAATCGGAAATAAAGTTACTTCCATACCTTTGAAGGCCTCAATCCAATCAAAATGCACGAGTCCTGTTCGCTCCATGTCATCCTTCCTGCTCCACATTTGCTGAACAACTTCCCATTGCCTCTGATAGTTCGCGATATGGTAACGTCGCGCTCGCTCCCACCACTGCTTCCAGACATTGCGAGATCCTGCATCACATGAGGCCACAAAAGCGGGCCACATTATTGGTGCCATTCTCTTGGTAGCGCTGGATGATGATCGTTCCTTGATATCCTCTACAACATGCATGTGTTCAGCTATCCTAGAGACGACTTCCTCGTGGTCTTCGCTGCGGCACCCCTGAATACGGCGATGATAGTAGATGACAGTTGCCAGGTGCCAAGCATTGGCATGGTGCTTGAAGATTTCTTGGCCTTCTTCATCTGCAGAAACCTCCTGGTTGCCGTACTCAGATTCGAAAGACCAGGAGCAAAGCCGGTCTCCAAGAGCCTCGCAAGCTTCTAACAACCCATCTGGGATGTGTTCTTGAGGTTGGCCGTACCATGAAAGATGTTCTGCCAGTCGGCAAGTTTCTTGCAGCTCAGCCGCAATCACTGGCGTGATTCCGTACATGTATCCAAAGCAGCAATCAGACGGCGACTGAAATGCAATGAAATCTTCGAGATGTTCGCCAATTTCTGAACACCATGGCCCTCTTGATGTAGAGAAAGATACCGTGCGGGCTAGCAGACATAAGAAGTCGCTGATCTCGTTAAGCTGGCGTGTTGCTTTACTGACAATTCTCCATCTCCGGCGTCGTTTTCTGAGCTGTTTAGTGCCTTGTAGATGTACTGCAAAGTCGGCTTCGCATCCTGACATGAACTGCAACGAAAAAGTCTGTTAGTTGAATCCAAAGGTTTGGAAGACTCTGTGGTATGCCTACGTCTATCGTCACCAGAGACAACATGGCTACCATGAGCGTCTTATACTCTGCCGTGGGCATTTCGGGACTAATTACAGACTGGAGTAAGAAGAGAGCCTGTTGGCGATGACGAGCGCCAAGTTGGTGATACTTTGTTTGAGATGGAAGACAATTCCAGAGATGGAAAGCCGAGGACGCAAGTAAAGAGTGGAAGATGACTGTCTGTACAGTTGCCTTGGGAAGTCGTGCAGTGGACAACCAGTTGGAAGCTGCCTCCAGTGCTGCCGGGACATACAGTTGTCGATATGGATTCTGAGGATGCTGAATGGGCTGAAGAAGAACCGCGACATGCTCAGCATAATGGTGCATGAGTCGATCTATGACAACGTCGCCAGAGATACTAGCAGATATTCTGTAACTCATCAGATTCCCGACGTCATAACTTGGTGACCCTCGCCTCTGAAAAATGGAAGATACTTGTAGATCGTCCAATGGCGCTGCGTCCATGTCATCAGAGTCTATGACTTCTTCCGAATCTGATCTTTGTGGGGCTTCGGGTTCCCAAGAGTCAAGCGAGACTATGTCGCCCTCCAGATTCTGCGGTGTGTGACCGAGCGAGACAGTTGAAGTTTCATCGGGTAGGGGAACAAAAGCTCTTTGAGTCGAGTTTCCGCCGTCGTCTTGTAAGATGCCCGCGGGTACAGATTCCAGCTCTGCATTGCTTGGGCCGCTGTCATCAAGTTGTTCAAAATACTTCCCGAACGCGGGGAATACGGCAAAAGGCCCCTCTTGCAACGTGACTCCCGTACTGCAAGCAACTTCTAGAGATTCTAGGAATCCATCTATCTCGTCCATGCGGTAGATAGGCCCTATATCACGTCCTGATGGAAATATGCCTGTGTCAGCAGGTAACTGATCCGCACAACAAGGGCATGTAATTAACGTACCTATGCGTATTCTTCCTCTCCCTTTTCTACCGTTGACGGGCTTCTCTAATTCCTCGAAAGGATTGATGATATTGATCCACTGGAGCTTTATGCCGTATCCAGCACAAGGAATCTTCATCTTCTCGCAGTTTCTGCAACTAGCAGGTCTCTCGTCACATTTGACCTTGCGTTTCTTACAAGTCCAACAACTTTTGAATACAATCGAGTGGGTTCAGCTTCAGGTGCATCAACTGCGAGTCGGGCGCGAGTTCAGTGTGGATGACATACCCCGTAAAGGTCATGGAACGTTGGGATGTTGAGCGCATGATTGGGTCTTCCGAATGGGCGGTTCGTCTTCGACAGATGGACTGTTATCGGCCAGCTAAGATTAATACTTTCAAGATCAGACACTTTAAAAGACTGCGTTTGCCGGGCAATGAGACTTCGTCGAGAAGATGAGCCCATGTCATTTCTTGCGGGAGAGGGGCTCAAAATCTGGAAAGACGCGATGTTGTGATAAACAACACTTAGTGTGACGACGATTTCGGACAGTGCTATCAAGACTTAACAACCCCAACTCACACTGTCTATGGGAGATGGCTAACATTAAAAGCCCGACGCCAGTGACTCTGCGCCTTTTTGGTGTTACCACGCCAAAATGAAGCGCCAAATTTGACAGAAAGGTTCTTTCGTGTAAATGAAATCTTTTGTTTATTTCATTTCGTCGCGCGTAACGTTTTGGTCTAATGAGAGCTCAATACCGTTGCTAAATCTGCGCCTTCTGGTTGCGGTAGATTTTGCCCTCCCTGATGACTCCTTTAACTTCGGCCAAGTCCTTGATGTGATCATGCGAACTTGGTGGTTCTGACTCAGACGTTTCCCACTGAAGAGCTGAGACCACATCAGTGCAGGTCCGTGATCGAAGCTTGGCGAGTTTTCCAGTACTCAAGAGGCGATTCGAGAAGGACGCCTTTAATGAGCTCGTATCAGATGTTCGTGAGAATGGAAGCGAATGTTGGAGGCAGATTGAACGTCGAGCGGGCGACTTCGGACAGTTCAAGTAAGCCTTGCGGAAGCGTATGTAAATGACCCCGCAGCAGACCCAGGAAATGAAGCCTCCCGTATTGATGAGGTTGAGCAGCCAGTTGAACACGTCCGCTGCTGATGAATTGACGTTCATGTACGCAAGGAGCGAGAACAACGAACTCGCCAGGACGGCGTAGATCGGCACGCCCTGTTTGGTGCAGCGTCCGAAGATCCGAGGGGCGCTGCCTTCGCACGCCATGGAGTACAAAGATCGACTGGCGAGATACAGAAACGAGTTACCCGCCGACCAAGCAGCGGTGACAATGACAGCGTTGATGACGCTATCCAGCCCCTTGATGCCGGCGTTCCGAATACCAACGACCCAGGGCGAGGAGGCGGCCCCGGAGCCCCCGTTCGTGAGCGCCGGTGCGTCGGAGGGGCAGATGACGGAGATGGCGATCGTTCCTCCGATGTAAAAGACGATTAATCGCCAAAAGAAGTTGCGCGCGATCTTGGGCAGGTTGCGTCGCGGCGACTGGACTTCTCCGGCGGTGACGACCACCATCTCAGGGGAGAACGTGAAGGGCAGCACGCTGCTGAGCAGAGTCGACAGCGCGGCCACGAATCTTCCCGCATCCCCCTTCGACAATCATGGTCTTCGTGGCCCCTGGATTCTGCCAGTATCGGAAGCCGAGTCGGTCATGCGTCGGCCCGCCGCCCCAGAACAAGATGAAGGAAAGAATCAGCAGGCCGACGATAGTCAGAACCTTGAGGCTGGCAAACCAAAACTCCGTCTCGCCGTAGAACTTGACAGGTAGGAGGTTGAGACCGACGACGAGGACGAGCATGATGGAGATCCACACCGCGTTGTTGACGTTCGGGTGCCAGTACTCAATCACCAGCGCGGATGCGGTGAGCTCGAAGGGAACGAAGATGGCGAAGGAGTAGAAGTAGAGCCAGCCCATCATGAAGCCAAGACTGCGGGAGACGTATCGGCTGCCGTAGTAGTTCATTGTACCGCCCGGCAGTGGAAGGTAGGTCGAGATCTCGATGACCGCAGTTAGGACCATATAGATGAGCGCTGACATGACGATGTAGCTCCCGACGAGGAAAGCCGGGCCGCCTCGGGCGAGTGTACCTCCAGAGCTGACAAACAGACCTGTGCCGATAGATCTTCCGAGCGCAATGAGCTGCCCTGTAAGCCCTGCAACAATGAGGCGCAATATGACGGGTGTTTTCGTACTTGTGACGGATGCGAATTACGAGAAGTCCTGGAAAACCTGTGGAATATCTACACCAAGAGCTCGTTTCCATCCTGGGGTCATTATATACGATTCTCGAAGTCCTCCCCGCCTGCCGGACTAAAGAATCGCTCGCGACGAGGACCAATCTTTCATGAAATTGAAGATAAGAGTGGTCCTTATCTTCATGCTAGACTCTGAACTTTGATTACGACCCTACGGGAGTACATCACCCCCCTGGGTCGAGATATCGGGGTCTCTTGCCGGCGTCGTGCATCCGGATGTGGGGTTGTTGGGGATTTCGGAGTCTCCTGCCTCCCGCGCAGAGCGAGCGCCTGATAAGTGCATCAGAACATCGGACGTTGATCGGCATTCGCAGCCGTCACCCCGCACGGGGAGATCCGGGTTTGGCTTATTTAAGAAATTCTGGTGATGGTTCTCGCTGCGAGCGTACCAGAATCACACCCCTGATAGTGTGGCTGACCTCAAAGATGTATCCGATCCGTGCTTTCATTCTGTGCGCCAGTGCGAGCGTCGCCTTGAACGTCGGCCCTGACTACCAGTATCCCATCGAAGGTAAGCCGTTTAAATGGTCTGAAATTGTAATTAGTGACGGATGCTGAACATCGCAATGCAGATCTGGACAAGGACCTGCCGTTTTCCCAACCGGTCACTTTCGCCCATTTGGAATGGCAGAGATGTCTCGCAGAGTCGCATAGCAAGGTAAAACTGCACGCCATAAGTCAAATTTGAAGTATGATTCTGACATCCTGACAGCCCCTCGATATAGCTGTCCTGGGTTTCCCTTACGACACATCGACATCCTACCGTCCGGGAGCGCGCTTCGGTCCTCGGGGCATCCGCGCGGGTTCCTCTCGAGAGAAGAAGGGCCGCAGCTATAACACAGTTTGGGGCGTCGACCCCTATGAGCAGGGTTTGGAGATCGTGAGAGACCCCATTCGTTAGTGACATTCCAGTACTTAGGCTGAACATTTGCCAGATCGACTGCGGCGACGTGCCCATCACCCCTTTCGACGCTAGCCATGCCTTCAAGCAGATGGAGCAAGCCTACCGTCAGATATTGTACCACCCTACATCTGAAAACAGTATGTTTCCCCACCGAAAACTTGGAAGTATTCTGCGGTTAACAAAAGCCTCGTAGATGAATGGGAGCACCCGAGAATCATCAGCCTCGGCGGAGATCACTCCATTGTGCTTCCCATCCTCAGGAGTCTGAAGACAGTGTACGGGCCTGTCTCGGTGATTCATCTTGACTCTCACCTGGACACGTAAGTTCAAGATATTGCTGCATGGACCAGACGAAAAGCTGACCTCCCTCCCCACCAAGATGGGATCCCTACGAAGGATACACCGGCATCGTGTCGAACCAGTCCGCCATCACCCACGGCACCTTCTTCTGGCATGCGAGCCGAGAAGGGTGTGTAAGAAAAGGCAGCAGTGTACACGGCGGTCTGAGGACCAAGCTCTTTGTAAGCCACCCTCTAAGAAGGGAGATTCAGCGCTGACACGAGGCAGAGCCCGAAAGATTACGAGATTGACAGAGACGTCGTCGGCTTCACAATCATCGAGGCCCACGAGATTGACGACATTGGCATGGACGCTATTGTCACCAAGGTCAAGAAGACCGTTGGGGATACTCCGGTGTACCTCTCAATCGACATTGACGGTAGGCTCTGCATATTATCCGCGGGCAGCGGCGAACGCTGTGGCTAACTTTGCGAAAATGTAGTCTTGGATCCTAGCATTGCTCCGGCGACAGGAACGCCAGAGTCGGGCGGGTGGACCTCGAGAGAGCTGAAGAGGTTTCTGAAGGGACTGGAGGATCTCAACCTCGTCGGCGCTGATGTTGTGGAAGTCAGTCCGCCCTATGACACCGCGGCTGAGACAACGTCTGTAGTTGCGGCGGACTTGATTGTCGATATTCTGGCTGGCATGACCAAGAAGAAGCGCTTTGGCAAGAAGACTGACGCGAAGGATGAGCTATGAGGGTAGGTATCATTGGAACGACTGGTTCCTCGGCATGTGATACTCGCGCCGCTGGGGATACCATCAACTCTCTCTGGTTGTTCTGCTTGAGCCTGGCATATAGCTCCAGATGGGAGGCTCTGTCAAAGGAACGCTAGAACAGCTGACTTCCAGGGGTGTGAGCAACAGCGATAGTTTGATGTCCAAGTCACATCTTTTGATAATTTTCTTCCCGTGATTATCTCGACCCTGAAATCTAGCATTTAGAGGCAAGTCTCTGAAGTGCTGTTCAATTCTCGACTTCACCGTACGAAGCCCAAGCATGAACAAGCTATGATGGGCCTCTTTGACCCTGACCCTGACCCTCACCCGAGAAAACAAAATTTCAAACCACTCTCTGTCATACACCTCCAAGTTGCCACGCCTCAAATGAACCGCCTGATACGAGATCCTGGCATGTTTGCCCTCCCTAACACGCACAATACTCGGACTTGACCCACATCGCATTTGCGCCTATCGTTGGCGACATGTCACAACGATCCTGTTGTCTGTTGAAAGAGCCTGGAAGTCTGGGGGCTGGCTTCTTGGCACCCCAAAGGCCCTGTCATAATCACAACAATGAATACAGCCAAGAAGAGAGAGGGCCCGATTCTGACTGGCAGCGCTTTTCTCGTGATCGCCAGTGTTTCGTCACGAAGTTCAGTCACCAACCTCCGGGACAGGTGCGAGACTGGCAGCTCTCCCGGCGGCGTAGCGGTGACAGAGCGTGCCATGGACACGCAATCATCAAAGAACATGCCATCTCCTCATGCACTGGGCGTGGGGGGAAACTGAGCAAACGACCAGCGTCTGCTCTAGTTCCTACCGCCCGCCCGCGCCAATACTCGTCTAACAGCGAATCAGATCCGCCCGAGATATAGCCTTGTGTGCACAGGACGTACATCGTGGTCTGACGTGCCGGCTCCCGAGTTCTCACTGTGCGATACTTCGTGTGCCGCCTCGCCCGTTATCGTCACACCCGTTACTCACCGGCCGCCGATGATTCGTCGGCGGGGCCACTAATCTAGAAGACTTGGCTGCTGCCAACAGTCCTAACCGATGACGCTGAGTGGTTATGGGAGTGCTGCGCCGTCGATTCGCTTCGAGTTGGTGGACCCTTTGACTGTCGTTCCCTGCTGTTCTGGGATAGCAAGTTTGCTTATAATCGTCTTATGCACCCCAGCTTGTGGAGACGCAGGAGATAGCGACCTCTTTGCTGATCCTTCGTCTGCAGGCTCGACTGACAGCCTCACCGGTGAGTTCGATTATGAGTTGATGATATCAGAAAGGACGCTCTGTCAATGGGCTTGACGCCATGGTATTCTTTGATGCTCGACAAAGATTCCCAGAGGTCCATGGCCTCGTCTCTTCGGCTTGGTCCAAAAACCTGGAAAACCCTCGAGCGAGCAGGAGGTGAGATCTGACGAACAACAATGACGGCGCCCAAAAAGGAGTGCCCCATTGTGATCTCGGGAATAACGCCGGCCGTGTTTCTATCTTCGGACAAACGCCCTTGCTCGGTTTCTCGGCTTGTAGGCTTGCTCACTCCAGTCACCCGGAGAGGGGGACGTCTCTACTTGTTTATTGGCAAGAGGGGAAGGTAGAAGATTTGTCCAGCCCCTGTACCAGGACAGAAGTTCGGCGATCAGGATAGCTTGGTATGGTCCCCGAGCCTTGCGACGGCCGTTTCCTGTCAAATCTGGAAGGGGTCATGTCAGTTGAAGCCACACGAGATTTCCCGCAGCGTGAAATTCAGCAGTTCACGCGCATGCCATCCTCTCTTCTCCTCGGGCCTCTCGCAGTCTGTTTGCTCCTTTCGTCTTCCTTCTGTCAAAGAAGACCACGTCATGTGAGTAAACGCCAGACTCGTCCCGGCCTGCGTTTGCCGCGTCAGTCGATGCATCAAAAACCCAGCGCCCGGGATCATGTCACAACGGGATAGGTCGACCAGCTGCGAACTTGATCGGTAGCCTTGGCTGGATGGAAAAACTAGAAAGAGTTGGATTCGAAGTGGGCAGCCGCCAGGGATCGAGTGTGTGCTGGTGGGTATGCGAAGGAATTTCAATTTGCTGGTTGGTGAAGTTGGCTCTTTGCACCAACGTACTTTGGGTGTTGGAACAAGGGTAACGATGGAGCATCGGAGGCGGGCAGATGGCCCGAACCTTCGGATCGCCAGATTGACTTTCTCGATAAACCGTGACCCTCACCAATTTCTCTTTCCTCTGGGGCTCTGGTCCTGTTTCTCTGGGAGGCCTTGGCGGCGTCGCTTGAAGGCCATCAAAACTGACAACTTGAGCAGTCCATGCCGGGCAAAGAAACCATGCGTCAACGTCGGAACGTCGAACGCCACAAGCGCTTCGACTTGAAGGATCCGTATGTCAGGCGCGCAGATTGTGCAGAAATAGCAAACAGATACGCATGCAGAAAACTTCTGTCACGTTGCACAGCCTGCTGTCACAAAATGCATCGAATCAGAACCGAGTTGATACGTCGCCGTACGGGAAATCCCAGATTCCTGGAACCCCTACCCCCACAGCACAATGCACCAACACAATTGAAAGAGAAAAATCACCCCATACAGGAGTCGAGAAATAGGAGACAGGCAAGTAACCAGCTGGCGAAGGGGCAGACCAATCCTGAAAGGCGAAAGCCGCAGAAGTATGGCGACTTTGACCACCCAGGCATATCTTGTGCCGAGTACTTGCTCATCGCTGGACAAGACAAGCCCCTGCTAATGTTGTTGGCCTTTCCCCCAACAGTCTTTCCAGCTCTTGGCGCGCAATGAGGGCGTCGTGATAGCGATGGGCGGCCGCTCTCGTCACATGGTGCTCGAGACATGCTTCCCGGCTCATAGATCCTGGAGATGGCCCCGTAGCCCCGATCGTGTTTGCCCTCAGAAATTTGACCTTCTCGCACTCGCCAGTAACCCGAGAACTCGGTCAGGAAGTGGATACCGCCTCTTCATCATTTCTGGTCGGTCGGTGTGATACCACTGGCCACGTGTTGAATGGCCTTTCTGCGACGCAAATTCCACCCGGCCTTGGTTGTTATGGGTGTCTCACCTGGCCAGTTCGGGCGTGCTGCAGCTCATGGCGACGGTGGGAGACAACGTTGTTCCATTACGTAATGGACGGGTGTGTTGCGTCGGACGGTACGGCTCGCCATCCGGCCAAAGCTAAAACTTCGGCTTGTGGGAAAAGAAGGTCTCGTCGATCGGCTTCATCACTTAGTAACACGCGGGCAGATTACGCCGTAAAGAATGCGACCAGGTAAGGGTAAGGCTTACTTTGACCTCGACGGCAGTCAAGGCAGATGTGCGGATTCGTTTGCCGTTTAGTCGAGGGTCCCTCCGGCTTTCCCTCCATTTCGTTGATGGATCACCTCGGGAGGTTGCTCAGACGTGCAAAACGACGAGTTAAGCCCCATCCTTGCCGGACCAGACTGTGGGCGGCGGCATCCACGATGGCGAAACGATGTTCTTGGCTGGACCAGCTGATGAGCAAACTTGGGCGCAGACTGACGGTCCGCCCGGCGTCGCCGCCTGGATCAATTTTGAAGAGAGGCGCATGGGCAAGTCAAAAGTGTTTTGTCTCAAAACCCCAGAAGAGCCACCTTGGAGCTCCGGGTGTCGTTCTCGGAGTTTAAAGGAGGCGGACGGGTCAAATCGCGGTGGCAGGCATGACACAGCGACGCCTACCGGGCAGCCCAATGTCCCCCAGGTCCCAGAAAGGCTGCCGACGGCTCGTCACATGAGTGATGGCATCTGCGAGTGGTCAACGGTGTGGCAGGTCGCCGTTGCATTCGGAGCGGCGAGCACAAGCCCCCTGTAGTGGAAGCAGGATCAGCATGTTGAACAAGGACTTGGCGGGGCCGGACGGGGGGTTTTGAGTCGTATCAGTGTGTTTGCGACCCTCCTGACAGCTGCAAGACATCGATTTAGGGCAAACAAGATGCCCAATTCGTGCCCGTAGCCAGGGGCTCTGGAGGTCATGGCGGCGCGGCGATGGAGGCATTTGTCAAGATGGGCCCCCGAGCCACGTCTGTCGCCTGCAAGGGACGATGCGCTTGGGCTTTTGGGGGTTGAAATGAGGTGGCGACCGACACGGCACTTGTCCTTGTTGTCTGGGCCAAATATGGCGAGTCGCAGCGGGTTTTCTCCCACCGGCCCCGGCCCCGGTGGGCGTGTGAATTCTGAAGCTGCTTCGCAAATATGGACGATGCCGTGCTGCCACCGCAAATAGAGGCTGAGGTGTTGCTATTCGTGGACGCGATGCGTAGACACTGTGGTCCCTCGTTGCCGAGATGCGCCGCAGACGTGTCGATGGTTCAGTCGAGGGTGCACCGAAGGGTCGAATGAGGACTGCTCAGAGATTGCTGGGCAATGGAGGAGTTGAACCGAGTTTGAGGTGACACGAACGTCGTGGTGGCGAGGCAGGACGCAGTGCCAGAAGGAGCGGACGCGGCGTAGTTGCCCTAAGCCCTCTACTCTGTTTTGTTGCATTACTGCCTTTCTGCTTTATTACTTTAGCCATAACTCGTGGTCGAGGGAAGGAACCGTCTGGGTGCTTCCTTCCGTCTCAGGCTTGACCGCCATCAACAAAGACGGCACCGCCAGGCCAGCATCGGGGATCCTCTTCGTTTCGCTCCATTGCCAATGCCGAATCTCGACTCCACGACACGTCATTGCCTCAGTTCACCGCCGACCACGCCGCCGCCGCCAAATGGAACTGTTGATCGACATGCGTCCATGTTCCCCTGCAAACTCGAGTGCAGTCATCCTCGACGGCCCATGTGTGGCTCCCAGGCTTGAGCAGAAATTTGCCCGCCAAACACCCGGGGGCAGGGTCCAAAGGGGGAGACAACAAGACTCCCATGTCACCGCCGACGGCCGTTGATCTTCGATACCTTGTCGTCCTCCGTCCACCGGCCAGACACCGTGCGCCTGTCAGACTTCTAAATCCTCCCGGACCCGTATCCCTGTCTAGGGGCCGGCGAACGGCAGCCGAGAGCCCATCTCAGCTTCTGCCTACCTTACGGATGCTGCGGACTCTGGGATGTCTCGGCCCCTCTGAGCGACACTCACACAGCCGTCCGGCTCAGTCCCAAGAATCAGCCACATCTGCGGCAATGGTTTTGCCTGCCTGCGCTGTGATGGCTGCTGGCCCGTCGTCTCACTGGCAGCCCTGTGGCTGCGTCACGGGGCCGTCGCAGCGATCTTCAACCGCAGGAAAGCGTCATCAGCTACCTGCAGCCATGACAAGGGTCGAGTACACGTCGCACACCACAGTGCAGATCAAGAGTCATTGGAGTGGTGATCAAAGTCGACTGCAGTCAGGTGACGGAGACGGAGAAGACGGGGTCTGGGACGCGATGGCGTCGCACAGCGGCCCTTGAAATCGCAGAGCCTCCACAGGACTCGACCGTATCAAACCGTCAAGTATGTTACTGGTCGTCCTCTCACCATACGTCTAAGCGACTGGACACGGCGGGCGCAAAGGGGCGCAAAGCATGCACTACTACCTGGCTCGATGCCTCCGCCCGAAGGAGCGACCCCGGTCTGGTCATTGGCAGGTCAGTCTGGGAGTCTCCCATGCCACGCATGGTAACTCCTACTGGCCATCCAGCAAAGCGCTAGCCTGAAGGAAACTGACCCAGGGACGACTTCCTGCTGTCAAGACAGCAACGTGGCCGCGTCGATGCGACCATTGTTTGCTCAGGAAGGGCCTCATGTGCCAAAATTACAGGCGTCTGGCCCCAGACGATGAGGCTCGGCGAGCTTCCTCGGTGGAGAGTGCCCACAACCTGTCAGACGGGGCATCGACATGGTTCTAGAGCCTACGGCGGGATGTTTTTGGCCGCGGCTACAAGATGTCTGTCGGGGACAACACCACCAAGAGCAGGTCGGAGGTAGCCCCGAGGGCAGAGTCGGGGGCATACAACTGCGACAACAAGCTCCGACATTGTTCCGCGCTAAGAGAGTTCATCCCGACCTGACAGCCGGTGAGCATGGCCCCGCCCTCCAGAACAAGCTACGGCGCCGAAATGTTTCCAGTGATGGAGGTGGGCGTAGTCGCCGGCCTATTCACCTCGCTTGCGCTCGCCAAGGTGAATTTCGGATAATTCACGCCGCAGGGCTTGCTGTCGGCTCAGCGACCGTGGACGGAGGGATCGGATACACCAGACATTTGTGGAAGCTCGGCACGACGATGATGTGACGAGGAAGCCGATCACCCAATACCGCGACTTCGATAGCATTTCATGCCTGTCTTGTTGTTTGCCAATCGCCATCACAGACATCCCTTGTCGTGGGGAGCGGTCAGTAGGTTTGCTCATGACGCCGGGTTTCGCATTTGGTTGCAGCGGACTAGATCTCAAATTCGAGGTTTCGAGGCTCCGCACCGGTCAATCAAACCAGTCCCCAGGTGAGGTGAGGGGGAGTTCCAGGGGTGTCTTTTTCACAGTGACAGACTTTGCCCGTTACATGGGTGGCGGGCTGCAGGTTTTGGCCTTGATGGCGCAGCCAAAGTCAATCAGGTGATGGCGAGCCCTAAGGTAGGAGGAATGCGCGCAACCACCAGGTCCAGACCGGCACGCAAAGGCCCGAAGCTAACAACGGTGACACTCGTGGTCTGCTCTCAATGGCCTCCCGTAATAGGGGTTTACGCTATCAGATGTCCAGGGACTCGGTGTCTCTCGCTGTCGCGGTGTGCCAATCACAGCCTATCTTATCGCGACTATCTTCAGCATCGAGGATCCGGAGAAGCTCAAATCCACCTGGGGTTCGCTCTTCGAGAAGGTGGCAGGAAGAATGGAAGCGGCAGATAAGCAGCCCTTAGATCTGCTAGGGGATGTGATATGTGACGGGCAGCGATGTGGGAGGGTCGATGCGACGTTCCAATTTCTGAGACCCGTCGGCGGCAGAGAGTAGTTGCTGGCTGAGATTCAAGGCTTCCGCAGCCACATTTCCTCGGCCGGACGGCGCTTTTGCACTGCCAGGAACAGAAGTGCTGTTCTGATCTACGGCAGTGAACTTGCTGCAATTTCTCACGAATAAACGACGGGTTGATCAAGGACGACGGTGGATGGAACCCCAGCGCATCATCTCATACTGCGTCCACTGCCGCCACGCCATGTGGGAGGTGGGATACAACTGCCAGGCCCAAGGGCCATATCTTCATGCAGAATAGCCACCAACATGGACAGGGGGCGTGCCTCGGCGAGGTGGGAGTCGACGTGCAATATCACCCGGTGGAAGCCGAGTCTCTGTCAACCTCGAAGGCAACCTGGGCGCCGCGCTACAGGGTAGCTGACGATGCTACATGAGAGCGTGTGCTTCACAGGCAAAATGGCCCGACGTCTCTATGCAGGGCAGAGTAACTTTGCCGTGCGATGCACCGCAAATCCGGAGAGGCAGAAAAAAGCAAATCCATTGCTCCCCCAAAACCGACTAGCCACAGCCCTACCAGGTGTGTCGTCCTCTGGGCTGTCGGGGCCAAAGTGTGTCCGATGACGAGGACGCCCTAGAAGGTGGGAATTCTGAGCACCCCCTTCAACTCGAACGAGTGACTTCTTCGCCTGGCTCATTTCTGACGGACAGAATTTACCCAGACAGGGCCGGCTTGGCAGCAAAGGATGATGGCAAACGCGAGGAAGCGTATCCACATCTTCACCGGTCACCCAAGTTAAGCAGCTGGCAATACGATCGCCCCGGCACGCAGATGGGCTTGGCCAAACCTGCCCTTGCCAGGCTCCACGCCACGGCGCAAGTGCTGCAGGCCACGCCGCAACGGCGCGCCGCTGGCCAACCCAAGCCGTGCTTGACAGGACATCCGACGCAGGTGGGAAGCAGACAGGGCAGCCGGCGCTGCCTCGGTTCCGAAGAGCACCTGGTCGGCGCCAGAACAGAAAGCACTCCATATCGCTGAGCGTGTTGATGCCCATCATCGTCACGGCGATAATGGCACACATCGGCAGGGCTGGCTCACTGTAAGCCTGACTTACATGCTCACCGAGCTCAGCACAGGGTCACACACATCATGTATGCTCCCTCGGTCTGCAACTGATGTGTCGCAACCAGCTCCCAGATGACGGCGACCGCCTTGCCTCGGGCCTCAAGACCGTTGTTTCGCGCCTGTCGCACGGAGCCTAGAGACATCGCCAACGAGCTGCCCGCCGTGCCCGTCGTGTCCGTCGTGCCTGACGCAGCCGCAGACGCATCGCGATCTGGGTTTTACCTTCCAATATCTCATGTACGTTTGCGCTGGCACGATGCCCGACATCGCTTCACGTCAGCTGAGACGCACAACATCCCAAAACCATCTGCCAGCACGACATCTGGCCTGCCGCTATCCACCAAGAAAGCCTAAACCAGAGCAATTAACCCGCCCGACAACCAAGACTCGGTGGCCCTTTTGCGAAATCGGCGATTTCACTTACACCCCACGACTGACGGAATGACGAAACAACTCACCACGCCCTCCTATCTAGGCTTCGTGCCAAACCCGCTTGTCCCACTCACGAACAGAGAAACACTTCAGATGACCATGCCAGCGCGCACACTAGCCCCCACCCTCTTCGGTCTTGATTCCCCATGCCTCCCACGTTGGGCAGGTCCTGTCGGCCTTCAGCTTCGCACTAAGATACGGCATCGCGCTACTGTCGAGGGCCGGTGGCTTGCGGCACGGGCAGCTCTGTCTGCCACCAAGCTAGCGGGCACCAACGATGCTCACATTCACCTTTTTCCGGCGAGCAGAGGCGACAGACGTCTCACCTTACCACGTTTACCCCACGCCAATACCCGTCCGGTGCCCTGGGAGCTATCCAACACCCTGGACTCCATCCCGGTCTCCTCACCCCTCTACACCTGATTGCTCACCGAGAGCATCACCGTTCCCCGTTCTCATCTGTACTTCTGAGCGGCTTTTTTTTGCTAGACACCTTTGAGAGGAGTGGGCGGCCCCGGCCCGCATGGGACGGCCGTTCATCTCCCATGTTCCCACCGTCGCCCGTGCATCCCCCTCGGCCTCTTACTTGATAACAGAAGAACAATGCCCGACTTGCAGCGCTCAACGTCACCGGCTTACGAGATGCGAAAACCGTGCAAGCGCATTGAGGGCACGCCGGCCCAAGTGAGACCTGCTGCCCAAAGTCAGTCATCTCTTTTTCGGGCTTGCACACCCTTCGCGTGCTCTTCTCAGTCGCGCCCGTCTCGTTTACAAATGCCCAACGATGGCAAGGTGCACATTCAACATTGCACGGCATGCCTCACCGGTCACACCCCTCATCCTCCCCACATCCCTTCTCTCCCTCCACCACCTCCACCTGTCTCTCCCCGAACGAACCTCCACCAATCCTCCAATAACACACGCGCAAGACGCAGAGAGAGGCAGTCCGTTTAGCACTAACCCTGTGACGTGTGGTAGCGCAAGACTAATACACCACCTCTTGACTGCAACCCTCTGATAATTTAGCCCAGTTATATTATGGGAGGCAACAGGCAAGGTCTCTCCCTCATTAGCGGCCTCTTCGTGGTTTGGTCGAGTCCTTGTCATCTCATCTCATGGAGGGTTGGGAGATGAGAAAAAGATATGATGGGTGTGGTAGGCCCGATGCTTGAACGCTGCAAAATTCCCCATCGGCACCTGCACAAGCGTGCAACTCTCCTCGCCGCGCCTTGCTGTCCTCAACATGTGTAACCACGAACAGCTTTCAAGGTCGTAAGAGCTGATGAGTTGGGGAACTTTATGGTTTCTAAACTTTCTTGTCATTTGCCTCTTTCTCCTGTCTAGTCTTGATTCGACGCGCCCGATGTGCTGTTTATGCCAACGGTGCATCAGGTCTGTTGGTGGTGGTGCCCAGTGGCGTGTAGTGTACCTATTTACAAGTGTGTGTGTGTGTGTGTGTGTGTGTCTGCTCGCCCAGACCAAGTTCGCAAACACCCAACTACCTGGTTTCCGTAATGGCTTGGGAGGGGTTTGCGAGCGTGTAAGGAAGACGAGACCAGAATCATGTTTACACATACATTGAAGGAAACGGAAGAAACATATGCATACACCCGAAACGCACAGCCCAAAAGACAGGCTAGTGGTGCAAGTCCCGTACCCGAAACTCCCATTCCGCCTGATTCCGTTCCCTCCCAAAACAGTTGATTCCCAACAAACACCTCCTCCGACTAACCTTTGCCAGGCGGGAAAACAAACCGCGGCGAGCGTTGGGTTGAGACAGTCCAAATTCGATGCACATGAGTGCGTGAGACTGTAGCGCGTCGTAGTGTGGCGGCTGTCGTGGTAGTGCTACAGAAGAAAAAAAGACGGCTGTCAGCAGCCGGGCCAGACGCGGACCCGTCTCGGCTAATGCTAGACCGCCCGCGCGAGGGCATCCCACACACACCGCGGAGGGTCGGTCCATGGTCGTTCGGTGTAGGCGACCGAATAGAGTTGAGTGGTCCGTGGCGCCGTCTCTTCTTCCCCTGCGGTCCATCCCGCCGTCTGGTGTCGTGTTGGTGTGTGCTGTGTGTTGGATTCCCCCAAAGTTCTGTATTCCCCCGTATCTTGATGCCGATTCTTTCAAAGGAGTTAAAAAAAAAAAACTAAAAACTCGAAGCCCGCTTTCCCCGTCCCAACGCCGTGTTTAACCCATCCATTGTCTCTGCAAATGCTTCGCTTCCCTGCCGATGAAGCCGATGATGAACGCCGTAACCGAAATGCAGGTTCGCACCCGCAGATGAGACTGTTTTTCTTTTGTTGAATAAGGGAGAGAAAAACAAATATCCTCCTCTTTCTTGTCAAGCAGTGGTCGAGAGGTATGGGGGATTATCCCTCCACCCTCTGGAGGTTGCAGACCGGGAGTCCGTCCACAGACAGAAACCGGAGTGAGCGCCGTCCTGTAAGAACCATTCGCCGTCGCGGAAGGCTGCGTTAGCGCGATGCAGGCTCGTGGTTCGTTGACCGGGGTTGTCCGCTCTGCAGCAGTCGCTGCACCAGCCTTCGCCGTCGTCTTTTTTGGAGATATCTAGGGCCGGCTGGCGAAGGGGCGCGGCTCACACCGATTTTCCTGGTTTGCCGTGTTGTGTGACGACCATTTTGATTTCCAACCCACCCCCGCTGCTCAAGAACCGAAAATGACGAAAAAAAAGGAAGAGAGCGAAAGAAGGGCCTCGGATGGTGGTGGAGGAGGGAACCCCCCCGCTTTCAATGAGAAGCTCGTCCCGGGAGGTCGGCGGACAAGCAGAAGAAAAGAGGTCGAGGGGGACGAAAATGCGAGATGTGACGGACTAAAACGCGCGGCGTCCCGGATCTGCGTTCTCGCGTGTCTTCCCAGTTGGACTGACTGTACTTCCCCATACGATGGACTGAGACTGATTTTCTTCGTTTACAGGCCGATGGGAGTGTTGTTGCGCCGTATCATGCTCTCCCAAGGGATGGGAGCGGAAGGTTTGCATTCGCCTATGAGGTTTGTGCTCGTCAGTTGGAACATCCTGCATAAAATGATTTGGGGTGTGTCGCTGAGTGGTGCTGCTGTGCTGCTTCGTCGGTCAAAACTCTGATGCCCACCACACACCCACCCCCTTGCCAGTCCCAATTCCAGGTGCTTGGACTTGGGTGGGGGGAAGAAGCCAAAGGGCCCTTTTTTGCAGCAGACTGACAGACGACCCCTGTTGCGGTGCCGGGAGGTGAAGAACACCGCCTCGGAGCAGCCAAAAAAAGAGACGAGAAATTGGGGCGTTGGAGGGGAGGGAACGGGGAAAGTTGTGCCAGGACGTACTGCAAAGTTCATCTCCTCTGTTGATACAAGTCCAGTCAGCTTTCTGTGGTCGAGATAAACCACCAGAGGAGAAGATGCAGGCGGGCTGGCCTGCAAGATCTACGGGTGACAGACTGGGAGGGAGAATGTGACGTACCTGTACTCGAAATGCGTGACGCACGGTTGACAGCGCTGCTGCGTCCGGATGTAGACGACGCACCAGCGGGACACGATATAGCGCTTGTGACTGCAGCGGAATTCTCTCTGCACACGCGACGAAGTCAGTACTTCACGATGCTCTCGGTTAAAAACTCGCAAGGTCGAGGTGCGTACTTGAGTGTAGTCGCACATGGTTCGTCTCGGTGATACCGTCGGACGAGGGTGAACCGGAGGGCCGAATTTGGGGGGTGTTAGTCGAGAGGGGGCAAGTGGTGGTGATGGTTGAGTGGAAGCCAAGTCGCACAAGGCGATGCGAACGTGTGTTCGAGGGGGGACGACGATGGCTTAAGAGAGACGGGGTCGACAAGGTTTTCGAACTTGGTCCAAGACCGGGCGTGATGAGAGAGAGAGGGAGAGGGCTTCGTAAGTTGCGAGGTCTCGAAATGTGTATTTTAGACTCTCCAAGGTTTCGTGAGGATGCGGACGTGAGGGCGGGTGGGTGAGAGAGGCTACGGCTTCTGTATATAGCAGAGCAGCGGGCAAAGCAGCGCACGCACGAACGCACGCACCGGGTGCTTGGGGACGACGAGTGGGAATGGGTAGAGGGGCCAACGCTAAGGGACAACCCACGCAGGGAAGAATGTTGCCCAGGATCATGTTGCCAGGCCCGGTCCCCATTATATGTATGTACCGCTACGTTCGAAGCTATGTGAGGTGGTGGACGGGACGAGGGAGAGGGAGAGGGAGAGAGCCAGTCCCTGTGGCCAGCGCCAGAGCCAGAGCCACTGCCAGTGCAGAGGGGAGGGAGAGACAGAGAGGAGGGCCTCTGACTGACTGAGCCCGAACGGGGAAACCTGGCCCAGAGCCTGAGCCTGAGCCTGAGCCTGAGCCCGAGCGGGCGAGCGAGCGAGCGAGCCCAGTCGAGTCCAGTCCACCTCCAGTCGGACAGTCCAGTCTCCATCTCGCAGCCAGACTGGCGGGCGGGTGGATAGGCAGGGCAGGGCAGAAGGGCAGGCATCCTGGGACCCGAACCCAGGATTCGGTTGCCCATGTCTGTTGTCTTCCTGTGTGCTGGTCCCGGAACCTGGACTGGTGGGCTGGCACACGCTGGTCCAAGGTACCCGTCCGTCTCGAACAGGAACGACAAGACATTGAGACCAGACCAACCCACGGGCGGCGGATCGGGCAGGAAAATGAGGAAAGGGAAGAGGGTGCCGTGCCGTGCGTGGTACGCAGCGCAGGGCAGGCCAGGACACTCAGGCTCGTCCAGCTCTCTCGCCCGGGCCGAGAGGGGGGTGTGCGTACCACGCCTCCAGTCCTCCTCTCCTGTCCTGTCCTGTCCTGACCGACCTGGGGCGTGTGCCGTGTGCCTGACGACGGTACTCAGCTCAAGTACCGCACACGGTGCTTGCTGCACAGCACTGGCGGGTCACCGTACCAAAGGCAGGTAAGGCGAGGCAAGGTAAGGGATTGTACATGCACATACGGGGAAATAAGGCCAGGCGAGGAGGCGTGACATGGGGCGAGACCCTTTTTGCGCCCTCGGGCTACCTGCCTGACCACCCCCTGGCTGGCATGTATCCCATTCCTCGCAGCTCCGTTTTCTCATCGGTCGCTCGCTTCGGTCAACGTCTGGTCTGGTCTGGCTCTGGCACGGTCTGCCGCAGCTCCGGGCTTGCTGGCATCCTCTTTGCCTCCGCGGCTTTTCGAGGGAGCCAACGAGAGAAGGCCATGCTCTTTACTCGTCAATGTCGTGAGCCAGACGGACGGGCCAAACACATCATCGAAGACCTCGCCAGTACGGCGGCACATCCGTCTAGGCCCTGTCATAGGGCCGTCTGCCCAAATCTGGTTCTTGACGCTAACGGGGCGCCAGGGGTGATCCTCCCTGCCGGACGGTCGCAAAGCGACGAGCGAAACAGGCACCCGGCCGGGTCGTCGCCCCCCTTGGAGGCTACTCACTGCGTACGGCGGCGTAGTATGCCCTTCTCCAGCGTCTATTCGACGGAGGCGCAAGATTGGGGGGGGAGCGCGCGCGCGTTGGACTTGGGACGGCGCAGTAATCCTGGGCCGTCCAGGGAACTGGCGCCATGCCAGAAAGAGGAGCGCAGAGGAAAGAAAGTTTTCTCATTGTGCGAAGCTAAACCCCCTTTGGGGACGCCTCGTCGGGGGGGGAGCTGGTCGTTACTGACGGCATCCTCAGATTTAGTTCCGACGGGAGCTGTCCGTCCTGCGTTTGCTCTGTTACCTTTCCCTCTCTCCTGTCCCTGTCTGCCCAATTGCCAGGCGGTGATGGGTCCCCAGACACATGACTTCGAACTCTTCCAGACAGGATTATGGAAGCAGAGAACGTGCATTCGCTGCGAGCCATCATGGCCCAGAAACCGCTTGGGCATCTGCCCGGGGATGTCCCCTCGTCCAAGGGGGCCCGGGGCATCACCACTGCTGGCTTGGAGCTTTCCGTTTGTTGTGGATGGCTGGAAGGGGAGGGAGAGAAGAAACGGTGCCGGTGAGTAAACACCAACGGGAATGCCACCGAGGGGCACCAACTGCGCCATCCCCCCGGCCCTAAAGATGCCTCCTTCAACGGCAGACTGGTCGCGCCAGGAACAACTTATGGAAGACAGGGATGACGACGACCAGAGCCGAAGGTTTGGTTGTGCCTGTGGCGTGCGTCCTCTCAGAGGGCCGCATCGGAACACGGTACACAAATAGCTCCCCGCAATCGCGTCAACGAGACGTGAAGGCAGAGAGGGAAAGAGAAACACAGAGGCGGCCGGCGGCCGGCAGGGCAAGGATAGGTGCAGCATGGCTCCCGACGGCAGGGCTTGGCTTGACGATTGCGCGGTACTGGTCGAGGGACGACCACTGACGGCGGACGAAGCTCACACAGCATTCCCCTTGCTGGCTCTCTAGTGTCCCTTTTTTTGGGCCGATGCTAACGAGCTAATGGATGTATTCTGGGAAGCCAGCCACCCCGGTTTATGCGCCACCTGAGTCAAGACGGCATTTCCCATGTCTAATGAGACTCTGGAACCTCCGTCGTGGCTGCAGTGGACGGCCGAGGACGCCCCCAGAATCCGAACTAGCGAACGGCAGAAGCGAGCAGCCTTGCTTTTTTTGATTACCTACCTAACGTTACCTTACCTTACCTCAGGTATTGAAGGACACATATCGGCGGGCTGATGGAGGAAAAAGATGCGCCGGGAGACCTAAGTCAGCCAAGCAGCAGCACACAGTCAAAACATGTCCGTGTCTGTCGGTCTCGGAGCTGCACCCGTCGCATGCAATTGGGGCGGACCGGGGCGCGCTTATGCATGTCTTGTGCGTCAGATTATCGCAGAGGGCCCGATATGGCGATATTCGTGCCTCGGCAGTCTCGTCCCGCACCGTGTCGTTGTCATTCTTCCGCAACTCACAACCACCAGACAACACCCAGACCCAGACCCAGAGACAGAGACAGACACGCCAACGCCGATGACAGGAGAGGGTTTTGCAGGTGGACGGAGGCCGGCACGTGGTCACGCCCCCTGCGCCGCGGCGATCTTCAACCCCGTTCGTCAAACCGAAACGGCCGAGGCCACTTTCTTCATTGCACGCGAGCCGCCAGCACAACTGCACGAGAGACGGGACCCTCTCTCCCACTTGGCCCTCAAGGTACCGACGCTAGCGGGAGCTGGGAAAGTCATGTTTGGTAAGGGTACTTTTTGGAGAACGGATGGATCCCGGCCGTTGAAGACGCCGATGCAGACGCCATCATCTCCGACGAGACAAGGTCACCGCCTCTTCTTCGTTTTCTTCTTCTGCCACCACCGCGACTGACGACATCTTCCCAGACGCCCTTTGGGCATTAATCATCCATCGCATTAGCCGGGATCGTCCACCGCAAGCTCCATGGGTTGAGGGTATTTGTCCAATCACCGGAAACCCCCCCATTTCTCTATGATCATCTTTGCGCAGATGACGACTGACAACACTCCCCACCGTCCACAGACGCAGCCGCTGGTCTGTCTCTACTCAGTACACTGCACAGGAACGCAGGCAGTTGTCCCATTTTCGGGTCCGTTTCACATATTGGAAGCCGCTCTGTCTGTTTCCCTGACGGGGTGATCCCTTCACCGCGTGGGCACGTCATTTCAAAACACAGCGGGAAGCCGTCGACGGCGGTCCCATCACCACCCGTCACCGTTTCGTTCCTGTCAGGACCCCCTCCTCGGAGCGGCGCGTTACCGCCCGGCCCCGTACGAGAGTAGCATCGCGGATGGCTGTTGATTTGTGCCTCGTGTTCAACAGGGAGGTCTCCCGCCTTTTCGTGATGGGGTGTTCCTCGTCGACGGCCAGCAAGCCCGCGTCTGACCCACCGCGGCTAAGGCGTTCGAGTCCACAACTGCAGAGTTGCGAGCTGCAGTTTCCGCCCACCGCCACAAACACCACACACGTCTTATCTGGTCTTGACTTGCATCACGGGGTTTATCTCGACTTGAAGTCGGGTTGAACTTGACTCAACAGGCCTGCGCCGGCAGCTGCCGGCTCTGCCAAAACTCAACTCAAAAAAAACATTTCGGGCATCTGGCCCCGGCGATGGGACATGGGACAAGGGGCCACGGGGCCAGAATCACCGTGCGTTGCCTGTCGACAGCTACTGCAATGGAAATCGCAGCCGCCGTCCCCTCGCAAAACCTTGAGCCCCAACGGCTTTTAAACTCATTATAGTTTGTGTCTTTTCCGGCGACGTTGCAGAGGATGACACGCCAGGGGCTCAGAATCGACGTCCGACGAGTGGCCAGAGGGCGTCCTGTGTGCTCTTTGATATCCGGAGCCCGCGGCTTTCCGGTTGCGTTGCTCCTCGGGAGAGGCCGTTGCAGCGTCGTTGATATGTGCTGCCGGCTAAGAGAATATGCCGCGGAAACCTGTGCTCACTTGCAAATGTTGTTGATCCTGCGAACGGAGCCGCTTCTCGCCCACCCAGTCTCCTCCACGCTCCTATCACGATCAACGCGTCGTCCCTCACGTGGTACGCGCGGGGGCCCTCAGTGTGACCGCTGTTGCTTTGACCGGGGGTGTGAACTCTGAGCTTCTCGATGACGGTGGCCTGCACGGTGATTACTGCATGTCAGCGCTTTGATGAGAGGTTAAACTCTCTGCTCTCTGCAGCTTGTGAACCCGGCAGCGGGGGGTCTTGGACTCGACGACAATCCAGGCGCCGTGCTGGAATATGACTAGAAATTACCTGTTGTGTCATGAACCTGTCGGGGACGTATGGCTAGGATCCTGGTTCCACGTATGATCGAGCGTTTGATACTACGACCGAAATGTTCAACCGATGTATCGCAATCAAAACGAAAACGGCGGATGCCGATGTCCAGTACCAATCTGCGGACGTTTACCGTCAAAATACGTCCAGATGGAACAAGAACAAATAGCACATGTATGTTTCTTTTTTCCCTATGCCCGAGCCAACCGGCGAAAAGCAAAACCCCTCCAAGCATTCAACGGTCGAGTAATGGCGCGTCTGCCCCCCCTGGCCTGTTTAAACTTTCGAGGGGACCAGGGAAGCCGGCGTCTCGCAAATCCTCTTGACCGCAACGAGAAGTCGATGAGTCTTGTTGCTCCACACTCGGTCAGGCTGCTTCCAGGGGGTTCTTCAATCATGCCCCGTTGGCTGCCGTCACGAGTGGTCGTCGGAGGGGAACGCAAGGTCGTGAGATTGAGCGCCGACGAGTCAGGTGAACCCCTGTCCTGAAGAACCTGTCATCCCGGGCGGCTGGAGCTTCTAGCTGCGTTCTAGCGTCCGTGAAGGGGGTGGTGGGAGGGAAGGGAGGGATTGCTGAAGAACCGGACCAGACAGACGGCCGGGGCAGAAGAACATGGGGTGCACCACACCATCTTCTGGCACTGGCCAAACTTATCCATGATCAGGAATGTCTTGTGATCTGGTTTCTCGTGCCGACACTAGGCAAGGGCTGATGACAACCAAATAGACGGCGCGTGAGACATTTACCAGACTTTTGATGAGTTTGAAACGCGCCGCTCTCGCGATTACTGCGGCGCGGTGGCTTCATCGGCGGCCTTTTCCGTCGATAGCCCCCAATGCGTCTAACCGTCCAACGGCCAAGTCCGGGTGGGACACTCTTTGTGACATTTTTGGTTCATCCCGTTCTCGAGTGCCTGGCACTTTGTGAATGGCGTGCGTTTGCGTATGTTTATGTGTGTGTGTGTGTCTGTCCCCGTCTGCCCTGCCTCTGGGCGTGGATTCCTCTCTCCAGTAGCGCCGTGGATCATCGACCGGCCGTTCCGTTCCAGCGGTGCAGAATTTTTTCTCGAACCGGTCGATGATAATGAGCCAGAGTGGGCATCTCCTTCTTGCTGGCCCCTTGCGGACTCCTCTCTCTCGCTCAACTCCCCCCCCTCGCCCGACCCATGGCTTGTTTGATTCCCGCTGCCCGCCTACCTAGCGTAATGACCCAGGGCAGTCAAAAGGTCCCAACAGCATGGCTCCGAGGCACCGGGTCGGGTGGCTGACGCCAGTACCGTCATATCCCGGGCAGGAAACCCAGGAGGAGAGAGGCAGACGGGCCAATCAACGGGGGTCCCGGCTGGCCGTTCTCGGGGGGGTCGCGTCCCAGTGGCATGGATCCGGAATCTGATTCGTAAGAGGATTGCGGGCTCTATCTCCGATATGGGTATCTTTCTCTGGGGCCTCTCATTTAACATGGCTCCCACCATCCCCCAGTGCCTGTCCGGTCGTCGTAACGCAAAATTTGAACGGGCGGCGACATTGTTGGTGTTGGCCGCCTGGGAGGTTTCTCAAATCTCGTCCGCCCGGGGGGCAGGATGCAGGAGCCAAGGGAGCGACCGTCGTGATGGATATTGGATGTGCGGTCGATCGCGATGTGGATTTGCATCACTTGGACCCGCCTGCCGGCCCTTTGAAGGGGATGGGAGCCCATTCACCATGTCCCGTCAGAAGAAGCATGTGTTTCCGGTGGAACAATGTGAGGGCGCCGGACGTGCAGGATGTCTGGTACGATCAGTTCGACTTGTCGTTATGCAGCTTCTGTCCCCCCGGTCAACAAGGCTCCCGATGACAGCACGTATTATGCGCGGCCCTCAGATCCGTCGCTGGTCACCGCTCAGCTCGCGCCGGCTTCTCTCCGTCTGCCGGTCGAGATCGAGTCGGGCGGTAGCCGACGTGTCTCCCGCTTTTGGACGAACATACAGACCTTTCGGGCGGCACTTGGGGGGAATCTCAATTACCGACATCAAGTCACCGAGTCAGTCCCCCCGTCAGCCCGGCGTTGATGAGTGTGTGTAGGTCTGTCTACTGGGCACTCCCCGTTTCTCTGCGCCCGATGAGTTGGCTCCCAACAGCGGACGGTTCGTCCCACCCGCTTCCCGTTTGAGTCCGTCTCTGTACGTCTGTGGAGTGGTGGGAAGGGAAGGGAAGGATGGGTGCCATTCTGCCGGGAGCAGACGTCTCTCGACAGGCTGCTGAAACGTCGTCTCCGTACCGACCTTGAACGAGGCGGAGCCCGCCGGCCTTCTCCCCATGTCTGAGTTGATTGATTTGCTGCTGCCCGCCCATCTCCCCGCGCAGGTTCTCCGTCGGGAGGTTTTGGACCGAATCCTCGCGGTTGATTGGCTCGACGGGCTCTTTACACCGAGATCGTCGGTGATGGCGCGGTTTGGGAAATCCAGCTTTCTCCGAGAGACAGGTCGTTGGCGATGGAACAGTCGGGGCAACTCCCAAGTGTAACTAGCAGTGTGAACGACGCGAGAGTATTCCGAAGATGCTGCGGTAGCACCCGCGTAGAAGGTCTAGATGACTTCCCTCGGCTGAAAACGACTCATGAAAGCCCGACCTCCGGCTCGATGCGGTAAAAACGAGACGCTCGCATTGCTACTACCACGACACAGCCTCAGACGCAACAACGACGGTTGCTCGACGCCCATGTCTTCATGCCCTCTCACCGACTGACTGACCGGTCCTTGAGTATTCTCGGTTGCTGCCCGACCGCAATCTCCACCATCCCCTCGTCCGCAGGATCGACCCACGTCGTTGCCGCTCGTTCGGGTCGCCGACCCATTTCGCTGCGCCGGCATCAGACAATGAACATCTCAGGAGGCCCGTACGAGTGCGGGGATGCCGAGCTTCTCGGCCGTTGGCGGCACCCTCCCTCGAAAGTTGGTAGTCACGTAGTGTAGGAAGTATTGCCGGCCCTGGTATTAGTGGTTAGTGCCTCACGACTGAGTGCATGTGGGCACCGTTGAACAGCAATATCACGGCCCCCTGCTTCGGAGGCGAAATGGGCTCGACCGGTGGCGAGGATCTTGAGGGTCGGTGAAATGCCGTTCGACGATCGAGAACTTTCCGCCGGCCACGACAAGGGGTCTCCGTCGAGCCCTGTGACTAATGTCTCGGTCCTCAGGCGTTCGTGGCAAGGTGCGGTACCGACAGAGCAGAGCCTGCTCGAAGGTAGTGGCTCCGGATCAACTTGGCAATCGTATTAGTTCTCCATGGTCTTTCCCAATCTGGGCCTGGAGGTCGGTCTTCCGGAGAAAGGTTGTCCGGGAAAGTGTCACAGAAATCATGGCACCGGTGAGCCGAGTCTTGGCCTGGTCACGATCTGATATTCACAAGGTCTTAGACTCTAAGCGCCGATGAACGCAGCGCCTCCTCGAGGACCGCACACTAAGCAGCCACATTTGGACAGTCGTATTACTACTAGCGTTCACCCATAACGCGACATCAGACGGTTTGGAGAAATTGAATGCACTATTCTCGTTGCTCACTGAGCGGGCCAATATTCACGAGTTGGCTGGGCGGTCTCCGGGCGTTCCCCGAGTGCGCCTCTGATTACACACGTCTTAGACCACCCAAAGCCCCGAGACGCGTCCTTGTGACTTAGACCTGGAAGACAGGCACCTTTCACAGACCAAATATCCGCCTCATGACCAGTTCCGTGAAAGCAGCTGCGCCGGGGCTACCAACGACTCTGTTGATCCTGTTCCCCCTGACGGCGCTCAGCCATCCGAGGTCGTCGCCAACTACCTCAGTTGCCTTCACCCCGTCCGCCTTCTGTTTGCCCCGAGAATCCACCACAAGCATCCCGCGCGTCCAATGCCCCGTCGTCTCGACCCGGATATCCTCCGCATCGGCGACCTCCCACGCAGTGTCTTCTCGGGTGAGCGCGTACCAGACGGTGAGGGGGTCGTGCAGTGACATCCGCGGCTCCGTGGCGTCGCCGAACTGCGTCTTCAACTTGCTGTACACACCGCCGAGGAATGTGTCGACCAAGGTAGCCAAGGGCGAGCCGTCCTCAACACGTGGCCTGACTGCCTCTGAGAAGGATTTGTAGTCCAGAACGTTAGGTGAGGTCACGTCCAAGGGGAAAAGCGTGATCTCAAGCCGCTTTGATAGAGTCTCCGGGTAAGGTGGAAGGGAAAGGGGCATAGTCGAAGTGGGCGCCGGCGACGAGAGGGCAAAGACCTGGGCCGCGGCAACGGCGTCGGCCCAGGTGTTGAACTCTGCCACGGGCGTCATATTCCCCGGCACATGGACGGCACCTCCCATAACGACCAGCTCTTTGGCCCGCAACAGCGTCTCCTGGTCCTCACTCGCTGCCAAGGCGATGTTTGTCAGGGGGCCGACGGCGCAGATGGTGACCGTGTCGGGGGGCTCTTCCCTCAAGATACGTAATATTTCCTTGTGGGCTGGAGTCCTAGACGGCGTGAAATGTCGGTGCCAGTCAGGCTTGTGGTCTGGAGTTGGGCCTCCATATCCAAACATTGATTTCCAGGTTTCGTCTGGTGTGAAGTGCGGGTGCTGCGTCTTCATGTCAGATCTTGTTGTCATTGACGTTGTTAGCCCCCAAAGCCTACCAATGTGTGGAAATTGTGCACCCCATCAGGTCCGTCTGCAATATGACATATCAGTATACCTTGAACCCATGCTTTCCCCCCCTTTTCTCCTATGCTCGACAACGAGTAGCATGGCCACTTACGAAAGCCACCACCTGCCCTCATCAGGATCTCTTCTTGAAGGCCTTGGGCAGCGCCCATAGCCACAAGGGGCCTGTAAGTTCGGAACCCCTCGAATCCAAGTGGCAATCCTTTTTCTTCACGAAACTTCATCTCTAGGTCAAGAACGTGGAACATGGCGACAGCGTTTCGCAGGGTCTTCTCCACGGGAACGTTGCCGAACACCACGGATATCAACAAGACCTCGAGGTCGTCTGGCGAAACCGCCAGCCCGAGGAGCATGGCAATCAGGTCATCGCCGCCTATTTTTCAAACATCCCAAAGCATCAGTCCTGAGAGACGAAGGGTCTCAAGCAATGGCCGACTTACCTGGGTCGGTGTCGATAATAATCTTGGACTTGGCCACCATGATGCTTGATGTTTCGATCCAGTGACCTCGTGCGAGAATGGTCGCGCCTTGAACTGTTTACACGATCACAAGAAGGTTGGAAAAGATTTGACGCACTCTCAAAAATGCTCAGAATCTGAATGATATCTGCACCTCAGTTGTGGGGGCAGTCCCTCCTCACCTAAACTCGGCCGAGATCTCGACCGCATAATAAACGCGGCGCGGGGCCCCGGAACGAGCCCCACGAATCGTGTAGATAAGGGACCGACGGCGTCCTCCGGGGAAGCGAGACAACTTTCTCCGCTGCTAGATTGCCGGGTGTTCTTTGCAGCGAGTCATCGCAGGTGATCCTTCGCAGCGCTTCTCAGGCGCTGATGCTGTTTTCCCCCTCTGCTGATGACTGAGCTGGGACGCGGACGAGATAAGATTGCCAGGTCTTTTTGTATTCGTGAAGCACGGAATTGGTGTACTCATTACCCTTGATAGGACCAATCTCGACCGATCTCGACTGGGGGGTAAGTTATCGCTGACGGATCAGCTTCTGTAACGAATCCTACTGTATGCTCAACGGCATCTCGAGAGATTGGCTTGAAGGAAAGCCACAACTTAAATGCAGGCGCCTGTCGGACTAACACACGAGCAGATGACTGATTGAAGACCTCTTCTTTCATCAAGCCATCACGTACAGACCTATCAACTCGCGGTCAAAATGAAATCCCCAGCACAGACCTATCCAGTAACATGGTACAGAGGTACCGTCTTCTCGGCATGGATGGTCGCTTGCATCGCCTTCGTCTGTACGGGCATGTTCAGTGCCCTAAACGGCATGGGCGCTGGCGGCGGTCGTAGTCCCGAGGTTGCCAACGCCGCCAACGCCATCGTTTTCGGTCTCATTGCTTCGTGTTCTTGGTTTGTTGGTGGTATTTGTAACAGGATCGGACCCAAGTGGACTCTACTGGTATGTTTATGTGCAGAAACTTGAGTCTGCTCATTTGTGAGATCTGACCTGCGTGCAACAGATCGGAACAATGGGGTACGCCCCGTACGCCGCGGGCTTCTACGTCGTCGATCGATACGGACAGAGCTGGTTGTCTCTTGCGGGCGCCGCCCTGTTGGGCTTCCTGGGCTGTTTCACGTGGACGGCCAGCGGCGCCATCTACATGGGTTACCCAGAAGAAAACCGAAAAGGGTTCTCGAGTAAGACGTCCCGCATCAATCCTGTCCGATGAACTCGTACGGTATTGACAGTATTCTGCAGCCGCATTGAAGTTCACCTTGCAGAATCTGGGGGCCTCGGTGGTCGGCATGGTCAGCCTGGCCCTGAATCTGTCTGCCTCGCACCGTGGTTCAGTCAGCAACGCGACCTACATCGTCTTCATCATCATCATGTGCCTCGGCTTCCCTTTCGCTCTAGCGCTGCCTCCTCCCGACAAGGTCCAGCGTCCAGCGGCATGACGGCCGGCGCGTCGTGATCGAGAAGTCTCCGTCTCTGGCCCAGGAATTCAAGGTTCTTCGGGCCCTACTGCGAACCAAGCCCGTGCTTGCGACGATGCCAATGATGATTTACGCGCAGTAATTCATCTCGTATCAGTGGCAGTTCAACTACGCCTACTTCACCGTCCGCACGCGCGCTCTCAACTCCATGCTGTTCTATCTCTGCGGTTTCCTCATCTCCCTGGTGATGGGGTGGCTCCTCGACTGGCAGCGTTTCGATCGCCGAACTCGAGCCAAAATCGGGTTCTAGATCCTTTTTGTGTTCGTCGGCGCTTCCTGGGTTGTTGGGATGTGTCAGGTGCCCAGGACTAATGCCGTCGTCAGCAGGGCACCAGCGGGGCATCAGTAGGAAAGTGGGTTATAGTAGAATATAGTTTATCTAAAAAGTTAGACTTAAGTAAAACTTATAAAAAACTCTATAAATTTAAAATTAAATATTAATATATATTTACCCTTAATAATAATATTATTAACTCTTTTACTTTATATAACTTAGCCTTTTAATATATTTAATTTTT